>JASDQU010099890.1:35139-93616 GCA_032191745.1 Picea mariana | reverse complement strand
GAATCAGTGATGAGTAATTATACCAATTATTAATCCTTTAAACCACAAAGTATATTCTTTTACTTATTCAACCATGTTCATATGTTCATCATCAATATCTTACTGTATCATAAGCAGTAACATTCATCAATGCATAATAAACAATAACAAGCACATCCACACAATGCACAATACATCAATATTTATGTGGAAACCCAATGCGGGAGAAAACCACAAAATGATTTTCTTATATGTCAAGAATTACATTCAAGGAAGAACCAATTTCCCATTCTCCATCTACAACTGGAAGGGGGCTCGAACCCCCTAGTTTCTCGGGATACAACCTGAGGGAAGCTCCAACTCCCCAATTCTCTGGCTACAACCAAAATGAGGCTACAACCCCCTATGTTCTCCTACTACGACCGGAAGGTGGATACAACCACCTTTCCTTGCCCCGTCCAAACGCCCTAAAATATAAGTAGAATGATGGAACCACTGTCACACTATCATTGTGAGATATACTGATGTAAACATGTTCCAATCAACCTGCACCAAACAACCTGTAACAACCTATACCAATAACGTGTAACAACATGTACCATACATCAACTTGTACCTCAACCTGTACCATAAACAAGTGAATCAACCATGCACCAAACCTATACAAATAACTTGTCACAATAACCTATCCAAAAAAATTATCACAACAACCTGTCTCATCAATCTTATCAACCAAATCAAATCTACTCACCAAGATCAATCACCAAGACAACTCTCAACCATATGCACAATATCACCAAGATGTGCATCAACCAAGCATAACACAACAATTCATAATCATCATCAATATGTACTTCTAATAATATACCAAGACAAGTATTCTACATCATCCATAAACCATGTGTCAACAATACTACTAACAAGTGCCTCCAACCATGTACCAAGTATGTACCAATCATGCATCAACTACTCATCAACTATGACTCATCAAGATGTACCAACATCATCAACTATAAACCTCATGTATGTGCCAACTCATCAACTACTTGTCTCAACCATGTACCCAACATGTAACTCAACCATATACCAAATACATATACCAATATAACCATCAAAATGTTCTCTAGCAACAAAATACCATAAACCATTACATCAAACCATGTGCCACAACCTCACTGTTATACAACCTCTATCTGTAACATACCTCAACCAAAATACCTTATCAATTTCATCATCCAAATATGATTTTTAACTCTGTAACAGACATGGTGTATATGATCACATAGCTGCAAACCTTCCTTAACAAGAGACTAGCATTTTCATCAAATTTTACTTTAGTATCACATGACTAGTTTTGGATTAGTCAACAACCCTAACTTGCAATAATCATAACTATGTACCTGTAATGAATAAAGATTTGAAAATGGTACGAAATTTTCTTCAATGTATTTTATGCAATTCCTCCATATTTCACTACTTGGAACCTCTCAGAAAAGGAATTATAGCAAAAATGCCATACCTTGTTGAATTCTGGCTTATTCTAGAGATCTAAATTGTAGAGAATGCCCCACGAGGAATAATTTTTTTTGTAGATATAAAAATTTCACACAACATACTATAGGCTGTACTCTAACCAATAAATTTTGTCTTATTGAATTTGGATCTGTTATGAAGAAGTTATGACATTTTTACCCGAAACACCTGTTTTAGACTAGTTTCAGGACTAGCCACAAACCCTATTTTCCACAGAGTGTAACTCAAAAAATACAACGACCCATATGCTGAAA
The DNA here is from genome assembly GCA_032191745.1 of Picea mariana. Classification (NCBI taxonomy): domain Eukaryota; kingdom Viridiplantae; phylum Streptophyta; class Pinopsida; order Pinales; family Pinaceae; genus Picea; species Picea mariana. Next base: position 91,850 of record JASDQU010099890.1, on the reverse strand, counting down.
TTTTTATCACAACTACTTGGATGTGTTTACTCAATGACCTCCCAATTTCACGGTCTGAATCATTATAGAAAAAAAATTATTGCGAAAATGGTGAGATAACATGTAAATAACATACCTTAAAAAACATCATCAAAAGAATTTATCCTCCCTTGAATTTCGGCCTTCTTTACTTCAGCTTCCCTCTAAAATTCGGCTTAGATATCCTTTGGTTACCTTAGTCACTTGTAGATATTCAATATGCTCAAGCATAATTAAATGAGAGACCATTTCCTCTTATTTATACTTTTATGTAGCTTCCTCAAGGGGTTACCTTCTAACCATCTTAAACCACTTTCCTTATTTTAGGGTTAACCCACTTCTAACCACTTGTCCACTTAGTATTTATCCATTAAATTTATCATTTAAATAATTTATTTTGTAACCACTTTGACTTATAGTACATTCATCCCTTCACTTTATTATTTACCTTCTAAAATCTCTTAAACAACTTTCCTTATTTTAGGGCTAACCCACTTCTAACCACTTGTCCACTTAGTGATTTCTCCATTAAATTTATTATTTAAATAATTTATTTTGTATCCACTTTGACTTATAGTACACTTATCACTTCACTTTATTATTTAAATAATTTCTTCTTTGCAACCACTTTGACTACTTTGACCTTTTGGGGCTTGTAGATGACTCATGAGGGTTCTCCAACTTCACATAGCCATAAATCTATAACCGTGAGGAGTTATGTGACGTTCCACATACCACTGGAAATGGAATGACATGTAATATCCATATATAATAGTTTTACATTTAAATATATTAAAACTCATACCATTATACATCAAACAAACTTGGGTCCATTACCCAAACCTGGGTTCTCCAACTTCACATGGCCATAACTCTCTAACTGTGAGGAGTTATGTGACGTTCCACATACCACCGGAAATGACATGACATGTAATATCCATCTAGAATCATCTTACCTTCAAATATATTAAAACCCATACCATTATACATCAAACAAACTTGGGTCCATTACCCAAACCTTTGTGCTACCATGCTTTCTCCAAGGGTTGACATCAATCTAGAATATCACTCTCCAATGGTTGAAATAAATGACAACCAACAATCCATACCAATTGTCCATCAACCTAAGCCAATTGTATGACAATATCCCCCTTTAGCATTGATTGCAACACCAACATTGATAGCAACACTTAGTCATGATAACATTCATGCTTATACTCATCATCAATGTTTCTATCTCTCCCACTTTGACATCAATGGAAAAGGGTATCACCCTTTGGGGCTACTCCCCTTGACTGAACTCTCCTTGGGGTTTCTCCCCCTGTCTACATGCCTTTGATTTTTCTTTGTGTTTATAAGCCTCTGATTATTCTCTCTCCCTTCATATGAATAATATCTCCCCCTTTGACAAATGGTATCACTACGATGCAACAATGAAGTCATATCGCTCAATATTCCCTTGTGACAATATCTCCCCCTAGAAACATGCCTATGTTATCTCTCTCCAAGCATCTAACTCTCTATCCTGCATCTGATAAATCTCTTCCCATGGAATCATACCTCTATTTTTATCTCTCTATCCGACAACTTGTCTGAATGATATTTCTACCTATCTTTTTGGTTTTGTTTCTCTCTCTTGACTTCTCTACAAGATGTTGTGTAGAAAAAATATACGTCTTCATGTACCTCTTTCCTTTTGGAGTTATTTTCCATTGGTGCTTCCTTGTGTGATCAACTGACATATATGAAAATCAGTCAAGAATAAGCATTCAAATATTCCTATGTAATTATCATCCATTATGACAATGTTCCTTTGTCTCCGAACCAATATATGAATCCATGCTCTCATCCACTGCCATATATCTGTCCAAACCTGATAAGTGTTCTTACGAATCCATATCTATCCATATTGTCTAGGACTCTATTGCACAACTAATTAATATATCAAATTGTACTTCTGCTAACTGACTGCTCTGGATTTGTCTACTCAAACTTTGTAAGCTACTCGAAGGATGGTTCTTTGGTCTGTCACAACTATCACATAGACTCCCCCTGTCTAATATTCATATTACCTGGGAGTCTCTAAGCCGGATGGCTCAGAACAATTCCTGCTATGATGTGTATTCATCATCATCTTCATTGGTAGATTCATCATCTCTCTGATCTCTGACTTCTTTCTTTTTTTCTGTGGATTCATCTTTCACTACAATACCTGAAAGTACAATCTCTTGAACCTATTCCTTATTTACATGTCCTTTTTTTTTTCATTTATTTTCCAAACCTTTCTGTATCTGACATCTTTCTTTTTCTCTATAGATTTTTCTTCATCTCGTTTTATTGCCAATCTTGCGATCTCTGGGACCTGGTATTTGTTGACCTGTTCTTCATGTTTTCTTATCCATACTTTCTTATATCTGATATCAGTGTTCTCTTTCATGGAAGTATCGATCATGCTTCTACAATCACAAGCTATGTGTCCATAGTTATGACATTTGTAACATTCAATGTTACGTGGGGCCACATAGGCATTTCCTGCTTAAACATTTCTTTTATAATCCCTACAATATGCAACCTTATGTCCAAAGTTAGTACAATAAAAACAATGACCATAAAATAAATTTGCATACCTAGGAGTGAATGATTTTCTTTGTGGTGTAGTCCTTCTGAATTTCTGCCTTGACTGATCATGATCATGATTGAAGCTTCTTTGTGGCTTGATTATGGATGGTCTTCTTGAAGATGTATCTTTATTAGTTTTCTTAGATTCTGGTTGACCATGATTCCTTCCTTTGATTACTTCTACATAACTCTTTCTATTTTCTTCATTCTTCTTTTCTAGCAACCTAGAGTGCTTCTCTTCATTCTCTACAACTGATGTGGATGTGTCTATCTCTCCAATGTTCTTATTGAGCTTGAATATTTTGACTCTTAGTGTGACAACTTCTTCTTCAAGATTTTCAACATCTTCTTCTTTCTTCATTATTTGATACTTCATGATCTCTTGTGTTTTCTTGTCTTCTTCAAGTTGGATTTTCAATGTAATTATTTCTTCTTCAAGTCTTCTCTCTTCTTGACCAAAATCTTCCTCATGTTGGTTTAAGTCATCAGTTCTTTCCTTGAGATGATCCATCAATATATTTTCTCTCTTTTATGCTTCTTCCTTTTGTGCTGCTATGTTGGCTTCTAAACATTGCTTTTGATATTCTAGAGTTTCTTCAATTCTTCTGTCCTCTTCAAGTTGAGCTCTTAAATCCTTGATGACCTACTAATCTTTTTTGGAACCTTGAACACTTTCCTTTTGCTTCATCAATTCTTTATTGGATGGCTTGTTTTCTTCTCTTTCTTTCTTCAGATATTCAATTACACTGATCATTTTTTATCTGTAATCAACTTTTGCTTCTTCATACTCTTCCTCTTCTGAATTTGTCTGACATGATGAGCATCTTTATTATTGTTCTGTACCTACATCTTATTTGGAATTTTATGATTCTGTGATGGGTGAAGAATATACATTATTTAACTTATCCCAAATTTCTTTGGATGATGAACATTTACCAACCTTTTCTCTTACTGGACTAGGTAATCCTTCCCAAATGAAATCCATTTCTATTTTTTTATTCTTCTTCAATTCCTTCTTGGCTGCAATGTTTTCCCTTTTTGAACTATCAAATCCTGTAGCAACTGATTGCCAAATATCATACCCCCATTCCTTTAAAAATACTTTCATCCTTCCACTCCATATCTCATACTTTACACCATTCTGACCATTAAATAGTGGTACTCCATTCTCAGAATAATGCATGATCTCCTTCCAGTGGTTAAACTGTTTCCTAAAGGAACCTTTCTCTAATACCAATTGTTGGATTATTGAGAGGGGGGGTGAATTAGTAATGAGTAATTATACCAATTATTAATCCTTTAAACCACAAAGTATATTATTTTACTTGTTCAACCATGTTCATTTATTCATCATCAATATCGTACTGTATCATAAGCATTACCATTCATCAGTGCCTAATAAACAATAACAAGCACATCCACACAATGCACAATACACCAATATTTATGTGGCAACCCAATGCAGGAGAAAACCACATAATTTTTTTCTTATATGTCAAGAATTATATTCAAGGAAGCACCAAATTCCCATTCTCCAACTACAATTGGAAGGAGGATCCAACCCCCTTGTTTCTCAGGCTACAACCTAAGGGAAGCTCCAACTCCCCAATTCTCTGACTACAACCAGAAGGAGGCTACAACCCCCTATTTTCTTCAGCTACAACCGGAAGGTGGCTACAACCACCCGTCCTTGCCCCGTCCAACCACCCTGAAATATAAGTAGAATGATGGAACCATTGTCACACTATCACTGTGAGATATAATGTTGTAAACTTGTCCCAATCAACCTACACTAAATAACCTGTAACAACCTGTACCAATAACATGTTCCAAAATGTACCATACATCAACTTGTACATCAAACTGTACCATAAACAAGTGCATCAACCATGCACCAAACCTATACAAATAACTTGTCATAATAACATGTCCAAACAACCTATCACAACAACTCGTCTCATCAATCTTATCAACCAAATCAGATCTACTCACCAAGATCAATCACCAAGACAACTCTCAACCATATGCACAATATCACCAAGATGTGCATCAACCAAGCATAACACAACAACTCATAATCATCATCAATATGTGCTTCTAATAATGGACCAAGACAAGTATTCTACATCATCCATAAACCATGTGTCAACAATACTACTAACAAGTGCCTCCAACTATGTACCAAGTATGTACCAATCATGCATCAACTACTCATAAACTATGACTCAACAAGATGTACCAACATCATCAACTATAAACCTCATGTATGTGCCAAATCATCAGCTACTTATCTCAACCATGTACCCAACATTTACCTCAACCATATACCAAATGCATATACCAATATAACCATCAAAAAGTTCTCTAGCAACCAAATACCATAAACCATTACATCAAACCATGTGCCACAACCTCACTGTTATACAACCTCTATCTGTAACATACCTCAACCCAAATAACTCATCAATTTCATCATCCAAATCTGATTTTTAACTCTGTAACAGACCTGGTGTATATGATCACATACATGCAAACCTTCCTTAACAAAAGACTATCATGTTTATCAAATTTTACTTTAGTCTCACATGACTAGTTTTGGATTAGTCAGCAACCCTAACTTGCAATAATCATAACTAAGCACCTGTAATGAATAAATATCTGAAAATGGTGCACAGTGTTATTCAACGTATTTCATGTAATTTCTCCATATTTCACTACTTGGAACCTCTCAGAAAAGGAGTTATAGAAAAAATGACATACCTTGTTGAATTCTTGCTTATTCTAGAGATCTAAATTGTAGAGAATTCTCCGCATGGAATATTTGTTGTATAGATCTGAAAATGGTACACAACATAATATAGACTGTACTATAACCAATACATTTGGTCTTACTGAATTTGGATCTGTTATGAATAAGTCGTGACATTTTTATCTGAAACACATGTTTTAGACTAGTTTCAGGACTAGCCACAAACCCTATTTTCCACGTAGTGTAACTCCAAAAATACAACGACCCAATAGCTAAAATTTTTATCTCAACTACTTTGATATATTTCCTACACGACCTCCCAATTTCACGGTCTAAATCATTCTATAAAAAAAATTATTGCGAAAATGGTGAGATGGCTTGTAAATAACATACCTTAAAAAGCATCATCAAAAGAATTTATCCTCCCTTGAATTTCAGCCTTCTTTACTTCACCTTACCTCTGAAATTCGTCTTAGATATCCTTTGGTTACCTCAGTCACTTGTAGATATCCAATATGCTCAAGTGTAATTAAATGAGAGACCCTTTCCTCTTATTTATACTTTTATGTAGCTTCCTCAAGGGGTTACCTTCTAACCATCTTAAACCACTTTCCTTATTTTAGGGTTAACCCACTTCTAACCACTTGTCCACTTAGTATTTATCCATTAAATTTATTATTTAAATAATTTATTTTGTATCCACTTGGACTTATAGTACAGTGATCACTTCACTTTATTATTTACCTTCTAAAATCTCTTAAACCACTTTCCTTATTTTAGGGCTAACCCACTTCTAACCACTTGTCCACTTAGTAATTTATCCATTAACTTTATTATTTAAATAATTTATTTTGTATCCACTTTGAATTATAGTACACTTATCACTTCACTTTATTATTTAAATAATTTCTTTTTTGCAACCACTTTGACTACTTTGACCTTTTGGGGCTTCTAGATGACTCATGAGGGTTCTCCAACTTCACATGGCCATAACTCTCTAACCGTGAGGAGTTATGTGACGTTCCACATACCACCAGAAATGGAATGACATGTGCTATCCATATAGAATAGTATTACCTTCAAATATATTAAAACTCATACCATTATACATCAAACAAACTTGGGTCCATTTCCCAAACCTAGGTTCTCCAACTTCACATGGACATAACTCTCTAACCGTGAGGAGTTATGTGACGTTCTACATACCATCGGAAATGGCATGAAATTTACTATCCATATAGAATAGTCTTACCTTAAAATATATTAAAACTCATACCAGTATACACCAAACAAACTTTGGTCCATTACCCAAACCTTTGTGCTACCGGAATTTCTCCAAGCGTTGACATCAATCACTAAGGGTTGACATAAATCTACAATATCACTCTCCAATGGTTGACATCAATGAAAACCAAAAATACATACCAATTTTCCATCAACCTAAGCCAACTGTTTGACAGATACTGTTGGTGCTTCATCCTTATTGAAAATCTCGTTGACCCAGGTAACCCTGACTCAACTACTTGCGCATTCATCTCCTTTCGCACATGGGTCAGGTAACATTATTGCTTCACTATTTTCGCACATGCACGCACCAAGTGATTTAATTTGTCTTTCCATCAGTAAAATGGTCGACAGTCAAGTCGTTCACATAACCATAGTCTCACAAGCCACTCTGCCTCCATCTCATACATCGTAGATTAGTGCACCCTACATTAGAGGTCAATATTCAATGGGAGCCCAACCTTCAATTGGGGGGAAACCTTTAGTTACAGGGTAAATTTTTACTGGGGGGAAACCTACATGGTTGAAACATCAACAAGCCTGGGGGAAATTTGCTCCTGCAAGTCCTTCTATCCCTAATACCACTGGTCTGTATCTTGGACATCCATATATGGGAGTTGCGAATCCTTTGTGGGCTCAACCCAATCCGATGAGAAATCCTCTGCAATGAAATTTTCCCTATCAATCCGTCAACCCCAATATTCTTATGCAATAGTTCCTTCAATAATAATATATGGGAGTTCCATTAGACCAACCACATCACATCAACCCATGAGGAAGGTGAAGGAAAAATGGCCAGTCAAGGAGTTGATGGCTAGAAGACAGCGTAGGCTGTTAAGAGGATGGTTGAGGCATGCTGAAAACCTCGACAGACCAGAGGAAGTGGTTCAAGTATGTGAACCAGAGATTGGGAGAAATCTCAGTGATGTTGAGGATGAATTGGGATTAGCTGAAGATCTCAAGGACTGCCAGGAGGGCAGCCTAGAAATTCCCAATTGCCAGGAGGGAAAAGAGTTCAGATTACTGTGGGATCTCACAGACTGTCATGAGGACAGCTAGGGAATTTCACGTTGCTAGGAGAGCAATGAGATGAGGTCACTGCGGGATCTCATAGACTGCCAGGAGGGCAGCAGGAAAATCCCAATTTGCTAGGTGGGCATGGAAGCAGAAATGGGACTGTTTGAGAGTCTCATGAACTCAGAGGTGAGTTTAGATTAGCCCAAGGAGCTGATAGAGCAGATGAGATGAGAGATGGATTTGGATCAACAGATGTAGCTGACAGAGAAGGAAGATCAGAGGAATCTTCTAATGATTGGAGGAATTCAGATATTCCTGCCACATAGCCTAGAGGAGGCCAAAGTATGTGTTGCAGATGAAGCAACAACAACAAGAGAAAGACAACTAGATTTGACTGTCAAAAAAGAATTGGAGCAGGTGTTAGAAGCTGCCCAAGCAGAAGAAGAAGTTGATCATTCTGAGGAGTGGCTCAATATTTTCAGCCAGGAAGCTGAAAAGACTGCAGCGTTGGAGCTTGCAGAAGCTTAAGAAGAAGAGGCAAACAACATGAGCTTTGTTGATCTGTGTGAATAGATTGAAGCCCTGGAGAGAAGGGTGATAGTGCAGGGCATGCACATACAACAAGTGAGGTTGGAAGAAGATGAAGGAGATGGCATGGGAGATCATTGTGATCTGTCCATTTGCAGAAAGAAAATGCAGCTGAGAAGACTGCATGAACAGAGCCAACCATTGCAACAGTTGGATGAGGTGATAGAAGACATTAGAAGGCTGATGTTAGAGTCAGCAGAGACTGTCAGCAAGGAGAAGCTAGGCAGAAAAGCAACAACAACGCAGCAGAAGCAGCAGCAACAGGGAGATGGAGCAGATGAACAACTCCAAAAATTTGTTTGGGATCCAGGAGGATTTCCATAGCTGAGATGGGAAGCTCATGAGCAGGAGCTCATGAATTTTGCAGATGAGGAGTATGATGCAGGAGCATCTCCCCACGTCAATCAGCCAGCTAGCCAGTCCACGTCAGCGCACACATTCAATGAAGAGAGGCGCAACCCTCATTTCAAAATTTGAAATTTGAATGTAATTAATGTTGTGGGCTATTGAGCCATGAGGTTGTGCTCTGCACAGGCTGTAGATAAGGAGGCCTTTAATGTTTGAAGGCTGAGATCTAGATCTGACTCTGGACTAGACAACCCATTCAATGTAATTAAATAGGGTAGGTGAGTTTGGAGGGAAGATCTCAAAGAGCCCCCTCATGTAAAAGATCGAGAGACCTTCTTTGTATTATCAGAGAAGAGAGTAGTGGTAGCAGAGTAGGAAAAGAGAGTAGAGAAGAGCCAAGACCTTGTTATAGTCCGCGCTCAAAACACCTTTGTAAAGAGGCATTTTTAATAATACAAACAGAAGCAGTTTTTCCTACAAGTATTTCTGTGTTGAATGAATGTCTATATGTGTTCTTTATATGCTATAGATGTATGTTGTAGGTATGCATTTTCAGGGGTTGTTTGATTTCAGGGTTAGAGGTCTTTGAGGCTTCACACCAGGAGGGTGTGACAGAACACTGCGGGTTCTGATAGTCGTGCACAGAGAGTGCATTTTTGAATTCTGCGGACTCAGACAAAGGCGTGCCAGGAGTGCATAGTAGCTGAAATCATTGGCTCAGAGGAAGACGTCAAGGTTGTTGAATACCTTGGAGGGAAGACTATGTAGAGAAGACACAGTTGAAGACATAATATTTGAGGAGTTCTGTAGAGCTCTGCCAGGTGGGCATTGAGCAGGTGCAAAGAGTGAATATAGGAACTCTGTTGAGTCCATAAGAAGATAGAACCCTGAGGAGTTTTGTAGAGCTCTACTCGGAGGGAATTGAGCATATTCACAAGCTGCATTGAGGAAGAACTCTGTTGTGAGTTCAACAGAAGTCAACATCACTGAGGATTCTAAACACTCTGCTAGGAGGGCATCAAGTGAGTGCCAGAGAGCATAGGAAGAACTCTTTGAGTTCTGAAATTGAAGAAGAGTCCAAGGAGAAGGATCTTCACAGGGTTGTTGAACACCCTGAAAGACATAGCAATAGGTTGCTTGAACAAAGGGTTGCCAGGAGGACATAAAAAATTATCCATCTGAAGGAGAAGGAAAAAAGGATCGAGTTCCTTAGAAGTATGAGTAACGAAAAATCTCAGAAGAGATAGCACTGAGTTAGTGTGCAGAGACTCTGCAAAGAAGCGCAGGAGTCGAAGAGTCCTTTGAGGATTCGAGAACAGAAGCTCAGGAGGAGTAGCATTTTTATACGCGCAAGTGAGGGACTCATAATCAGAGAGTTCACTAAGGAAAGAGAGAAAAGGTTGAGGCCTTTGGATTTTGGAAATTATTCCAAGTCCGAGAAGAAAGCACAGAAGCTCAGGAGGAAGCATAGCTACCGTCGGATTAGCCGAAGAGATCTGGACCATTGAAGTTTCCACGTCCAGGAAGTAGTGGGAGGAGCGCACAGGAAGACAAGGTCTGAACCATCAGATCTTAGTTAGCAAACCCGACAACCGTTGGATCTGTCAGGAGTTTCACGAGGGTTAAACCTTTGTGAATAGAGATGAAAGTCCTGAAATAGTTGAGCTATCAGGATTTTGGACTTCGAGATTTCAGAGGTCTCGAGGACAAGAGATCGAGACACTCCATGGTAGAATCCCCGAAATAGCGAAATAGATCGAATCCATCCATTTGAGGAGGAAATGTGTCACGAGATCACCCATTTTGGGGATTTGGACATCGAGACTCACAGAGGTGAACATTTTGACTTCGCACTTGGCGAAGTCCTGAAACGATCTAGGCTGTCCATCCGTTTGGGACACGTGGCGGAGATCGAGAGTCCATTGGTATTTCGACTACCGGGGATTCGAGTTGATAGAGGAGATTGTGTCACTGTAGGTCGCAAGTCACGAAATCATGAAACAATGAGGACCATCCATCTGAGGGAGGACACGTGGCAGCAATCCAGTATTTCAGGGAAAATCCCGAAAGGAAGAGTCCATCCGGATTTCGGAAATCGGGAATTTGGGAGTCCCGTTGACAAGAGGTCGGGCTCTCATATTGATAAATCCAAAAAGAAATAGGACAGAGGTCTTATGAGGAGTGGTCACCTAGATCAGGGCATAGCTAGGAGGGGCTAATGTGACAAAGGCCATTTCAAAATTTCAGAAATCGGGAATTCGGGAGTCCCGTTGACAAGAGGTCAGGCTCTCATATTGATAAGTCCCGAAGGGAATAAGACTGCGGTCTTATGAGAAGTGGTTATATGGACCAAAGAATAGCCCAGGGGGAAAATTGTTGATTGAAGCCTTTTCGACATTTTGGCATTTCAAAGATCAGAAGGTTGAGGAGTCAAGGACTCAAGAGATCGGGACACTGAGGGTTCCGAAATGCGAATTTTCCTGTTTGGGGGAAAAAGCCATAAACGTGTACAAAGGTTGTGGCTAAGAACAAAAGGACCTGTGGATCAGGAATTTGAGATTCCAGCAGGGAATCAAAAGAGCTAATTTGGCTTGGGGAAGTGAATGAACGATCCTTAGACCGAGAGGTCAGGCGCAGGACCTGTTGAGGCAGGGTCTTTGGTGGTGTGTCATCACAAACTTTTGACCTCTCTCTGAAAATCCTCTTCCACCCACATATCCGATCATATTCATGAGTGGAGACAACATAGATGGTTGATTAAAGCTCCCATTTTGGACCAGCTCCTCATGGATTGGTTTACAAATTCGCTTTTGCCTCCCATCACCCGTGATGTTTCTATGGGAAATGTAGTTACTGAGGAGCAGGATATCAACCATGCACAGTATTTGGACTTGGTTTACTCCAGTTCGACACACTTTACGACCTGATTCCCCACACTCCTCATCCGTCAAATGATCCATCAAGACCTGCTTCAGACCCTAGTTTTGTTCCAAGCAATAACTCTACTCCGCTCCTACTCAAAACTCTGAAGTGAATTCATTCAAATCCACTTCATCTCCACAACCAAGAGGTAAGAATAAAAAAAAGGGTAAATCCAAGAAACCTTTTAATGAGAAGGATAATCCAAAGAATGTTGATACTCAACTGACTAGGAAGCTGAAATCTCCTTGTATGATTTTTGAGGAAGACCACTACATGAAAGGCTTCCCTCATCGTGAGGTTGTCGCTAAATATATGAAGGATACCTCCCAACTAGTTCAACAACAACATTTGGTTTTACAAAACCCCGCCCCTTTGCAACGGGGCAATGAAGGTCATTCCCACCATGGGGATGCTTCCATAAGCGCCTTTGAGGTGTACATGTTTAAGAAAGTTAATGTCATGAATCAAGAAAATAATTATGACACTCCTTTAGGTGATTAGACCCCTTTCCATTCGAATCTGATTATGTTTAATTTGGAATTTCTTGAGGAAAAACTCTCACACCACCGAGCATTCCAAATTCAAATTTTGGGTGGTGGAAAGAACATCGATCACACTATTTTGGATGAGGGAGCCTCCACTTTGTCATGTGTTTTCCTTGGTGGAAAGCCCTTGGTTTTCTTGAACTTACCCAGTCTCCTATAACCTTGAAATCATTTGATGGACTTGGTTTCCAACCTCACGGACTATTTCAATATTTCACTGTGACGTTGAAGGGTAAGACTATTTCAGTCAACATTGAAGTGGTCGACGCACCCCTGGATTATAATTTGTTACTTGGTCATAGTTGGTTTTATGCGATGACTACTATCACATCTTCAGTGTTTCGTATCTTACGATTTCTCCATCAAGGAAAAATTATCACTTTTGACCAACTCGAGTATACAACTCTAGATTTCCACAATACTACAACAAATAATATCCCTTTTGTGAGAGTACGAGTAGATCTTCTTAAGGATTCCCTACCCATAACTATTATTCTATTGCATGCTCCTGCCACCCCAAGGGTTACCATGCTAAATATTATTTCAACTCAGGTGAGACAATCCTTAGAGTTATCTAATCCTCTAGGAGTACCTGGTCTCGTCATGCATAGTTCTTTTCTTGTGTCAAGCTCGTTAAACAATGAAACAGATGCTTATGAGCATAGTTCATTGTCTCTATAAAGCTTGTTAAAAAATGAAATAGACCCTCCTCCATTAGAATAAAGTCTCACTCTGGATCAAGTACTCGAACCTTCTTTTCCTCCGCCTTGTGAAAATGTTTCCATTAGTAACCTGACACCTAAATGAGGAAATAAGAAGAGTCACCAGAGGAAACGACGCTTGGGGGGAAGGTATCCAACCACTAGACATCATGATGGAGAAAAACTGCTAGCTTCTATCACGCAAGCTGGGGGAAAACTACCTCTAGAAATACACGATGCTAGGAATGATCCTCGTTAGGGGTCATTCCCATCGCAACATAGTAGTCTTTTCTAGAACGATCTCATTCTTTGTTCTTTCTTGTGCTCATAAATCCATGAGAATTGGTTACCGAGATCAATGTTTGTTCTTTTTCATGCTTGTTAAAACATGAGAATAAGTTAGCGAGTATACTTTTATCTGTTTTTCAGACTCGTAAAAACTATACAAAAAAGGAACTCTTTGGAGTTTCCTTTAAGCTCTTTTCAGACTCTCTAAACATGAAAAGGTTGTTGAGTGAGCTTGCTTCCTTTCACACTCGTTAAAAGGTTTGAAAGGGTGTCTTTCGAGTGGTTGTTTATCTCTTTTTCGACCTCATGAGACTAATTACGAAAAATGAACACTCTAATCAAGTATGATTATAAGAGTTCTCCCTTGTATTGTTTTACACTTTTTTTGGGCTTGGGAGACTAAATTTATGAAAAAGGTCATCCATGGAGTCATCTTTAATTTCTTTATAGACTCTCTAAACATAAAAAAACATTGATTTTACCTTCTTTGGGCTCGTAAAACTATGCATTGAAGGACCTACATGAGTCCAATATCCATGACCCATCTGGGACTGAAACTCTCCTTCCTCGGGTTCATTAAACATATGTTGAGGGACTCATCCGAAGGATGAGCTATACTGAGCATCTTTTACCCTCCTCAAGCTCGTTAAAAAATAAAGAGGTACTCATCTATTTGGATGGGGGAAAAATTGAAGGAAGTGGGTCAAATTCTTTGGAATCCTTTTATGGAAGCTATTGTCGCCCTTGAACATGGCACCTGTTTGCGTCTCATCTTACAGTTGGATAATCCACTTGCCTCTGAGTCATACCAATTCCATGTGTCATCATACTTTTTCTTCCAGTCGAAGAGTGTTCTTATTACTGTCACATTATGTTCTTGGTACTCGTTGAGTCAATGCTTCCAAGTCAGTTGTCATGCTTCATAATGTTCAAGGGAAGCTTCTCTTCAAACCATCCATCTGCAATATTACCATTTTCCATTTCTTGTGCTAGTCCATACTCATTCGATTCACTATCTTACATCACTTTCTTATGTCTTTTTTGTGTCCATGATCGAGGATACATCAAGGCCCTCCTTTGACGAGTCTTTTCCTGTTGACTTATACACATTATCCGGGAATTAGAATTAGAAACCAATTAGTACCTTGGGACCTGCATGCCTCAATGACGGGCCTCCTCACTTTCAACAGTGGGTTTACATCAATGACCCCTGATCGATTGATTCCATGGATGTTTGACTTCAAATCATTTATTCACATTCATTGGAATGTACTAGGTTAACTTGGGAGTCATTGACATCATTAGTGATTTCCCTCCCACTTGTTAAGGGTTTACATCAATGACCAGTAATCAAGTGGTTTCTACCATGTTTGACATCAAATCATTTATTCACATGGATATATTTGTACTGCATCGGGATTGGGACGAAGACCTTGGGTTGGGCATTCACTCTATTATCTTGTTTTCCCAGGATGCGATGGAGATCATTTGAGCATGTAAAATATTTTAGTACAATCATCACGATGTTAATATTACTTATATATATTGTCACATAGATCCACTTTGTATTGATCCATGGCTATGTTTTTTCATCTCGTAGCTCCACTATGTATTTTTCATGGCTGTGATCAGTTCATGTCATGGAGGTATGGATCCACATTGTATATTTGGTGGCCATATCCTTAGTCAGTATTTTCATGGATTTGCAGTGTATTGGTCGGTGGTCGTGCTTTGAGTCATCTCATATTTTGAGCATAGGTATACCTACCTCAGAAATGGAACATATATTAATACTGTTTGATGATTGTTTATAGCTTCTTCCAAGTTATCCCACTCCACCACCCTTGCATTGAAGAATTTGTAAAGTATTTTTTCCATCAGTTTCTCTTCTGACCTCACACTTTAGGGGGCATTTGTTACACATCAAAATGTCACACTTGTGTTATACACCCTAAGTGTTGCAAGTGTCACAAAGTGACTTATGCACCTCAGTAAGTGTCTCATGCACTGTGGAAAGTGTCGTATGCACCTTCTCAAGTGTCACATTCACTTTGTGAGGTATTACCACCCCTTGACACCATTGAAACAATCGTACATGACCCCTAAGTCATATGGGAGGAGGAAAACCATCATTTCTAGGTCAAAACACACTTTTTCCTTGGAAAATTCGACCCTTTTTTGAGCATTTATGAAAGGTGTCACCCCCCTGTCCATACTGAGGGTGCACACATGGTACCCCCTTTACCACTATAGGGGAGCACCACTGCTAGGGTGGCATCCTATCTCTCACTAGGGGGGAGTGTCATTCTTGTTGAGAGAAAGGGGGGATCTCCTCCACCTTAATATTTGGGCCAACTCTTTGATATTGGGTTAGTTGTGTTCGACCCTCATGCTTGGGAATCATCCTAGGATATGATCCAAACCTTAAGGATCCATATCCTCAACCATACCCCTCATTTTCTCATGGTTTTTTGCTTCTCAATCCTATATATTGAGGGATTTCCAAGGTGAAAAGGGGGAAGGATTGGAGCATATCAAACCTCTGATCTCAAAGGAAGCTTTCAGGTATCAAACCTATGATATTGGTAGATTTGTGCAAGGGTTGGACGAGGAGAGCTTGGAGAGGCTGCGTCATCGTCCATGGTTTGTAAGTATTCTCTTTGGGTTCTCATTTGAATATACTTGGCCTATTTCCTTCAATATTGTGTATGCTTGCATGTGCTTGTCTATTGCTACTTCAATATTTGTAGATGAATTCGCTTTACCTAATCCACTAGAGTAGGATATATTTGTTTCCGTTTGCTTCCCATTGCAGGTATCAATTTGTGTCAGGTATTTTTGAGATCAATCTAATATTGGAAGTAGCAAGGACAAACTTTGAAACAAGGTGCATCACACCCCTTATCCCTCTCTCTTTCTGATTGGTTAAACTGAATTCAAAGGAATGTTAGTTTCCACCTGTAATGTTTCTGTCTTGGTATAGGGGTCTATAATCCAAGGGAGGTTTCACTTTTCTGTAAGGGAAACATTCTGTAACAATTATTTTGTACCAACAATCTACTAGGTGCAACCATTTGTGCCATTGAAGTTGTCAATCAATCACAAATATTCGTAGATGTCCTTCAAGGCATATGTTTACTATTTTATTTTGACCAAACATTTAGGGGTGGTAAGAGGTACTCATGGTTATGGTGATTATGTAATGTCCCTTTCCAAATAATCTGTTCAGGAGATCGATGTAATAGCCTAAGTGATTACTGTAGGATATAGTCAATGGAGAAAAGGGAATTAATTAACTATTTAATGTCATCGGAACAAGAAAAGTAATCTTTTTAAAATGTGACATTGAGTAATTAGGGAAAATGGTGTTTTAAGTGAATATTGAGTTAATAAAGTCACTTTAATTTATTAAAAGGGTAAAAAGGTTGGAAAAGGGTGAACGAGAGAATAAAAGAGGAATGAGGGTGCCCTCTCTCATTATGATATTTTTATTTTCTTAAAATAAAATTGAAAACTCTTGTGTCTTTTGGCTCTTTGGATGAAAAACCCTAGAGAAGAAGATTGGGATTGAGTTTAGTGGTGAAACTATCCACCCTAGTCGATCGTAGAGGAGAGAATTTTTCATATTTCTTCATTGCGCTTCAGTGTGGCTGAGTATTTTATCATTTGCAGATGAGTTTCCTTTTGTAGAGGTTGATTATGTTTGAAGAGGTCGAGTTTGGCATTGTGGCAGCATTTTGGTGTCGTGGGTAACATGTTATTGAGTTTTGGGGACGAGTTAATTGCTTGGAGGTTGAACCTTCTCTTACTGGGTCATATTTGGTCATGGTTGGGTTGTTTTACTTATTGCTGGGTCAATTTATTGGTGTAGGGACCGATTTGGGTGTTGTAGAGACCAAGTTTATTTGCCAAGGCCGCATTCCTTGATTGTTGGGTTCAAACTACTTGACTAAGGGTCTATATGGTTATTGTGAGGCCGAGTTTACTTGCCCAGGGTTGAGTTTCTCTTGCTATTGGGTTGTATTTATTGTTGGGTAGTGTATTTCTCTTTGGTTGGGCCGATTTATTCTATAGGAGGGTCAATATCTAATGATGGGTGTGATTTTGTTGTCGTTGGGGAGATAGAATACATTTGATTGTTACCTACATGACTACCCACAATTCTTAGTTGTTGCACACCATTACTGGGTCAATTTCCTAGATTTTAGACTGGTTATTATCAAAGGAAGAACTATTGCATTATATTGACACCTACATGCCTCTCTATCTCAACATTTGAAGAGGCAAAAAAATAGAAATACAAACCAGTTATTTATTTATTTAATTGTTATTGTACCGTTTGCTCGGGTTTCCCAATATATTTATATTGTCATTAATATTTAATATAATAAATATCTTGGGTCTGTTATGGTATTTATTTGTAAATCTTCAACAAAGGTTAAATCACATGTAAATTTTTGTGAAAAATACTTGTTTGTAAACTGTTCGACAAATACCACACTGTTAAACTAAAAGAAATAATCCAAAAAAAATTAGTGGGTATTTTACAGTGGTATTAGAGCCTCAATCTTGCCATCCTAAGGGGGGTTTGTGGTTTCATGAGGTATGGAGGCGAGGGATATATCACTTATAGAATTAGAATGCAACGAGGGGCATAAAACATATTTCACATAGAAGGAGAAGAAGTGGACCGACCAGAGGCAGAACAAGACAAAGATATGAGAGACAATAATTAAAACAAGGCCATGTAGATCCTAGATGATTTATCCAGAGGGAAACAACAACTGATACAAATCATGACTAATTTTATCAACAATACCCAAGTGAACCAAAACCATGGGGGAAACAATGGTTTGGGAGGAACCAATGGACACGATGGGAACCAAAACAATAGGGATAACAATGGTGCAGGAGGTTCCAATGGGAACAATGGGAATCATGTAGAAGGAAACAACAATCACATTCTTGCACAAGTTGGAACTATGACCACTAGTAGAATGATTCCTAGATCCCTTATTCCTTAGTTCTTGGGGGATCCACAAACATGAAATAAAGGGTAGCAAGGACATGATGAAACCTTTGATGATTATTGGAGAGAGTACCAGGATCTTGGTGAATATTTTAGGTGTCCATGTCACTACAGGACTACTACACTATAAAGTACCAGAACAAACTAAGGGATGTCAACAGGGGTCCACAGAACATTGATCTCATGCAAAAGGTTGGAAATTTATCCATTCCTTCCTTCAATGGATCCAACAAGTGCACTACTAGAGAATGGGTATAGAATTTGAACACATACTTCCAACTCAACCCTATGACGGAGGAAGAAGTGATTAAATTCACTACATTGCACTTAGATGGAGAGGCCCATGAGTGGTGGTACCATGGAATGGTCACTCTAGGACATGCCATCATTACCTCCTATCTGGAATTCACACAGAAGTTGAAGGAGAGGTTTGACAAGAAGGATCTGGAATTAATTTCATGAAGTAGGCACAACTCAAATAGGTCGGGACACCAGATGCTTAGATTACATAGTTTCATATTTTTGTAGTCACGATGGCATATATACTTGAGCATAGGTTAGTTATGTTGTTCACTGAAGGATTATCTGAGCCACTACGTGGTTGGGTGAAATCCTTCAAACTTGAGATTTTGTAGGATGCCATTATCAATACATGGGGCATGAAGGTGGCGGTCCCGAAAACAAAAAATTTCTCCAAGCCTTTCATCCCCTAGAAAAATAAAGATAAGAAACATTTTCAGAAAGAGTGGACTAGAAAGGAGAAATTGATGATGCAACTTGTGATGAGTTGACAAGAAAGAAGCTTAGCTTCAATTGCAAATAACCTTGGGAGCTAGGACATAGGTGCATGGGGAAGGGAAAGGTACACTATATAGAGGTGCACTCAAACAGTGATGAGGAAGAGGATGAATTTACACAGGAACATGGCAATGAGAAAGGAGGTTCGAGTGATGAGAAACCTCGTGAGGAGGATAAGGTTGTGACTATCGCCACCCTATCAAGCACCCCTAGATACTACACTTTCAGAGTCATAGGAGTACTATAGGGATAGAGAGTCAAAACTTTTATTGATGGTGGGGCAACCCACAACTTCATTGATGCAGCATTGGTTGCCAAGAGAGACATGGCTATAGAGGACTTCGAGGGGTTCAACGTGGTAGTGGCTGATGGATTTATTATGACATGCATGAAAAATATTATGAGGTTGGACATGACAATGGGAAACTATACCATGACAAATGATTTTTATGTGGTTGATCTGGCAGACACCAATATAGTCTTGGGTGTTCAATGGATTCATAGCTCAAGGGAAATTACAATGAACTACCAGGTAATGGAGATGAATTTCAATACAAAAAATGACAAGAAGGTTGTTCTAAGGGGCATGTCAAATGGTGGCCATATAATTGTGTCAAACAAAAGTGTGGAGGCCATTTTCAGACATAGAGATGTAGCATGTGCAATAGTGCTTAATTACAACCCAAGAAAATGCAGAGGGCCGACATAATCATCATGCAGATATTTTGGCGTTGTTGAGTAAGCATGGCAAGGTTTTTGGACATATAACTCTAGGGAGACCATATAACAAGGGATTTGAGCACACCATTGAGTTGGAGGAGGGAGAAAAACTAGTGATCACTACTCCTTACAAACATATAAAGAAATTCAAGGACGAAATTGAGAAGGCAATTAAGGAACCATTGGAGATGGGACACAACAGACCTAGATCTAGTCGATTCAATTCTTCTGTAGTGTTGGTGAAGAAGAAGGATGACACAATGTGGATTTTCATTGACTATAGATCCTTGAATAAAAATACGATCAAGAATAGGTACCCTATCCCTAATATTGATGAGCTTCTGGATGAGTTGCATGGAGCAATATATTTTTCAAAGATTTATCTTTAATCAGGGTATCACCAGATCATAGTTAGAGAGTAGGATATCCCCAAAACTGATTTTCGATGCCATTATGGGCATTATGAGTTGTTGTTCATGTTGTTTTGGTTGACCAATGCACCAACTACATTTCAGTCCTACATGAACCACATCTTCAAAAGGTAGTTGAGGAAGTTCTTGTTGGTGTTCTTTGATTATATTTTGATATATAGCAGGACATGGGAGGAACATTTGGAGCATCTAGGTGAGATTTTGAGCATAATGGAAGAAAAATCATTGTATTCCAAGGAGTCAAAGTGTGAGTTTGGCATGACAGAGATCCTATACTTGGGTCATGTGGTCAGTGCTCAGGGAGTACAGGTGCATAGGGAGAAGATCTAAGCCATACTGGATTGGCCACCACCAAAGAACCTTACACACTTGCATGGATTCTTTGGGATATGCAACTACTACAGGCGGTTTTTAAAGGGATTCTCATATTTAGATGCACCACTCACATATATCATGAATAAAGGGGCATTCAAGTGGACATAGGAGGCCCATAAGACATTTGAAAGGATGAAGGAAGTGATGAGCACTTGCCCAATTTTAGCACTTCCTTATTTCACTCAGCCCTTTGTACTTGAGTGTGATGTGTTGGGTGAGGGGATAGGAGTAGTTCTGATACATCAAAGACATATGATAGAATATGAGACTAGGAAACTCACAGATTCATAGAGGCTCTACTCCATCTATAACAAGGAAATGATTTCCATCATGCATGCCTTGGAGAAATTCAGACAATACTTGGTTGGTGGAAAATTTGTGGTCAAGACTAACCATAACAGTTTGAGACATTTCTTGGGGTAGAAGGACTTAAATGAGAGGCAAAATGAGTGGGTTATAAAAATTTAGGCATATGAATTTGACATTGAGTATGTGAAAGGGAAGAAAAATGTGGTTATTTGATACCCTCTCCAAGAAGCCTGAGTTATGTTCACTCGTAGGGATTTCAACTGAATGGACATATCATATCTCAGTAGATTATTCCAAGAACAAATTTTCTTGTGAGTTGATGGATCAAAACATACAAGATGATAAGTACAAAGTGGTGGATGACATCATCTACTACAAGGACCACATAAACTTAGTCTGAGAGTCTACATGGAAGGAGAAGATTACGAGGGCTATGAATGACATGCCCTTGGCAGGGAATCATGGGTACCTTAAGACTTACAGGCAGATCAGGGACAGGTTCGCTTAGAAGGGCCTCAAATATGATGTACTGATACATGTAATGGAGTGTATGAATTTTCAGCAGAACAAGTCAGAGCATACTCATCCTGTGAGATTACTACAACCATTACCCATTCCAAAGTAGAAGTGGGAAAGCGTGTCCATGAGTACATGGAAGAGAATGCATATATGTGGTGGTCAATCGGTTGACCAAGTTTTCATATTTATTTTCCATATCCTTATAATAAAAGGAAACACAAGTAGAAAATTTGTTCTTCAGAGAGGTATTCAGGCTCCATGGGTTTCTGAAATATATTTTCAGTGACAGAGACAATAGGTTCCTTAGTGCATTTTGGAAGGAATTGTTCAAGTTGGCTGGAACAGAGTTGACTCTTAGTACTAGTTACTGTTGAGGAAAATATATGAAATAATCTTACTCAAGCATTTTCAGATCTTACTTGGCTAAATCAAGATAGACGGGAATATCACCCTATGTTTATAGCCATAAAAAATGTTATCCTAATTCACAAGTATTGTTTACAAGTGTTTAGGCTGGTTTTTTATAAATAAAAGCTTGCTGAAAAATTCATTATTTATGTGTTTTTCTGAACATAACATATGCTGAAATAAATATAGAGACAGAAGTAAAGACACCAAGTTGATAATCAAAACAAATGAGACATAAATCAATCCTTTATTTCATTCCAATTCATCAAAGAATCGTTCTCTTTACAAAATTTCCTGAGGAAGTTTTGGACCAAAGTCAAACTTAGACGTCCTCGATGAAACATACAAAAGGACTTCTAACAGAAAATAAAAAAACTAAACTTTAAAAGTTGGATCATCTTTCCACGGATTGTTGCCCACTCGACTCTGCACAATAGCCTTTGTCAATCATGAAATCTAATTCATAAACATACAAGTCTACATAGACTATCAAAGATAGATCAACACCTCTTAAAAAAAAGTGTCTAAATCATGTAATTCATCCCTGAATCTTGCTATGTACAATAGGACCATGCCATCAAAAAAAAATAAGTAGGATTCTAATGAATTAAGGAATGAATGAAAACTGAATTATCTCAACAAAAACTCAAGAGAAAACCTTAGTATGCTTCTCCTTCTATTCTTTACTTGTTCCTCCCTTTCCTTTTTCCTTTAAGAAAATTAGAATTGGTTGAAGTAGTTGGACTAATTCCTTAGTTAAGTTAACTAAAACTCAACCAAATTTTTAGTTAAGGGGAAAAGTAATAAATCATAATAAGGGTTTTTAAATAAATAATAACTAGTATGTGGGACCCCTTGTGACTCCCTTTAGATTTTAACAATCATAACACAACTAGTAAATCAAACAAAACATCCCTCCTTGTGACTCCCATCATCACATTCATATTTGAAAATTTATCTCAATGATAATTGAAATTATTTCCAAAAATATATTACTCATATATCCAAAAATTAGTGTGCTGTCCAAAAATTCAGAAGTCAACTGCTCTCAACAATTAATAAATAAAAACTTAAAATCCATATTTTCCACTCTAGGAGGCAATCTTTCCCTTGTTGTTGTTGTCACCTTTTGATCTCTCTGAATTTTCCTTAGGCTATCTGGAGCCTTTAGGCCTAATCTCACTGATCACATGAGAGAAATCATCTCTCAAATGCATGCGACAGGACACGGATTTATCAGAGTCATTTGAAGGTGAGGAAGGGGCAACAATGGCTTTTCCGTCAGGGGCATGGTGGGCCTTGGTTTTCAACCTTTTTCTTGCAAGGGAAGACTGAACTGGTGAGTGGACAAGGGCAGCTTGGACAATTTGATTGATAGGTGGAGGAGCAAGTAGGGATAAATTAGGCAAGCCACGATGTTGGGAGACTGCTAGGTGGACAGTCTCTTGCCATCATTCGTTTTCGGGAACTTCAGGTTGAAGTTAGACATGAGGAGGAATGGGGATACTAGGGACCCGTGGGGCTTGGAAGGGAGGCCTTTTAGGCCTAGGTTGGACCACTCCTTTCCCAATCCAGTTAAAAATCCCATCTTGAAATAACTGGCCTAACTCTTGCGAGTCTACATCAAAGTGTATAGATAATCTAGGCCTCCTAGGGCCCATGTTCCAATTACCTCTTCCTCGGTTACCCCTACCATGGCTACCTTTGCTGAAAAAGTTCATTCATGTCTGCATAATTGTTTAGCAAATAGTTTCTTTAACAACCATACATGACAACTCTTTTAAACTATGAAATAAAATTTGGCTCAGCAACATATCAGACTCATGCAATCCAATCCATACAATTTTTTTAGTAGTTGTTAATGAGAAGGGGGGTGAATAAGGGTTCTGGTATATGCGAGGGGTTGTAGTGAGTGAAAAAGTGTTAAAATGAGGGGGGAAATATCACGATTATTTCTCACAGACATCAAACAATCAACTGTATCGTAAACCAAAAGAATATATCATTGTAATTCATCCCTGTGCGATCTCTTTAACTGTCATAATACAGAGTTTCCCTTAACTGTAATTAAATTTTAGGAACATGGAGTGGATAATGAATATGGGAAGGAGGGGGGATTGTAATGTGCGAAAAGTGAAATAATGGTAGGGAAAAAGAGTGAATATTTTTCGAAAAACCAATTAAGTAATCCATAAAACAATTTTGTATTTAATGCAAACGATCCAACACCAATTTAAACAATTACTGTGTGTTAAAACTTATTCACCGTCCACATTCAATTTCCTTAAAATCTTTCAATTAACACAGAATAATCATACTCATAATCATCATGACTTCACCCATTGTTTTTAAAGAATTATGTTTATTTTCAATTCCTTCACTTTTATATTTAAAACAAAATCCAATGAACACATAGTCATACTGCTTCAACTCTTCTCAACAAAAAAACATTAACCACTACCCATAATTTAATTCCTCAAATCAAACACAGACACAAGCTCTTTTAAAAAGTGTCTGATTCCATTCCTCTAACCAATTTAACAATTAAATTCCAATGAAACCATACTACTAAAAACCCCGTGCCCATCTCTGATGGTGCAATAAAACGATATAATGCACGATATCCATAAATCATACACAGTAGACAGCCAAGCCACAATTATCAATACTTCAAATTGCAATAATCTCGATCAGGCAATTTAAACACACAGTAATAGCAGTTGTTACTTCAATTTATACCACGCTGTAGGAAATACATAGACCAATGCATAACGCAAAGAAGCATTTATGTGACTATACATATCCAATTACTCCCAATCAAACCATAAAACAATGTTGAGTTATCGATTCAACTGTTATAATAAAAGAATGCAATGACTATATACCAATTACCATTTCTGATTACAACTGTGTAATCAACTCGATCAAACAGAGACGAGCCAATAATCAAAACCACTGTCAATGCTACTCAACCAACTCATGACAGTCAACAAGATATCCGACAGGGTGTAACTGGTTCAGTTTATCAAAATCGGTCTCTGTAAATAATGAAAAATAAACCAATGGTTCGCTCGGTGGAACCAACATAGGGAGACTGGAGGTTGACCTTATCGACAGTAGGTGGGAAACCCTTGACACAAGAAAGGTGGAACCACATGCATTATAACCCTTATCTTGTATGATAGAGTGACAGTTCGACCCCAGGTAGGAGAGACTATGAACAGAGGAGAAGAGGTTTCTTACTGGCCAGTAACCAACATCAAGAACACGTAGAGGCATAACCCTCATGGTTTTCCCCAAAATCCGAATAATGTTGACAGAAATGTAGAGCCCAGGTAATAAAAACCAACCCTAAAGCAAGCCTCTTGGCATAATATCCACCATAACCAACTATGAAGATACCAATAACATAAAACGAGCCCATGACCAGGTGGAAAACAATATGGAGTGACCCAAAGGTGGTCCAAAAATTACACAGCAACCCCATAACACCAAACACGACCGGGTGTGGTTACAAAGAATGTGAGGAGACGACCAACAAGTCCAGATAGAATGAAATTTGAAACCCTCCAACAAAAACCCATGGAGACAACAGAGAGCCATCATGGCTTCCACCACACAAAACATTCAAAGAAATTGTGACTTCAACCATCAAATTTTCCATTTGCAATGAATAACACAAACAACCATTCTAGATACACACCACGAGTTTACACAATTTCCAGCCTCAAATAAAACACAGACCAATACATCACCGAGACAATGTTTATTTCATAATAGAGAGAGTTCATGGATGGGAGAAAAAAACATACCTGTAACCAAATGGCCTTAAAAATGTGAGCTTGGTCGAGCAGTTCCTTCCATGCCTGAATATCGGAGCTTAACCACATCAAAAATCAAATGAACAATAACCAAGCTAGGGTGACGACCAATGGGAGAAGTATGGAGTGACGTGCATTTACTGCACGTTGCTTCCATCCTCCCTTCATTCAATTACATAGTACACGATAGCCAACCAAACATTAATCCATGCCATTAATCCATAACATACTATAACATATATCATATGTGCCTTCATATAACTCAATAAAATCGTATAGCCACTAACATTGCTAGTTAGGACTAACATCAATCCTTTTAATTTCATTTGCACATAGTATAGCATAGCATAGTATAGTATAGTATAGCTCCCTTTCTTGGATTTTTTTTATAAGTCCCTTTTCCATTGCTCTTATTTCTTGTTGTTACTAACATGTGTCTTGTGCAGGTGTAACATGTGATGAATCATGGCTACAATAGCAATCTAATCCCAGTGAACATAAACCATTATAACATGCAATTTAGAGCTTAGAGTAAGAAAATCAACACATAAAATCCATTATCCATCTGTCGTTATGTCGCAAATAAAACCGATATTTCATTATCAATCATGTAGAACCCTGTAAGCAGTGTTGAACAAAAGCATAAATGTGTAATAATAACCTTATCTGATCCTCCAATATACAAGGGGGTTCCACCTACTAGTATTATATATCATTAGCTTAGTTTAAATAATAGGCTTTAGCAATACTTTGCGGGTGAAATCCTCGTTGCGATTTTTATCATCGATAAACTAGATTCCCACAGGGAAATATGTTTCCAACAGATTAAGAACTCAGAACACATGGTTCCACAAACCAATAAAAATAGATCGAGAAGATATAACCAAAATGATTATGCAACATGGGGAAGTGAGCGGATTTAATGGAAAAACGACTAGGAATTTGGGAATAACTCATGAAAAATGTTAAGTATGAGGGGGTTTATCCCTGTATGCATAATTACTCAACCAGAATTTTCTCTTACTTCAAGGAGAAAAATTTATGGACTTGCTCTTTTAACTCTCAAATGGATGAAGAAATGGCAAGAAGCGGGAGATAACCAATTTCTTTATAAGAAAGCAGTGAAAGCAGATAACAAATTCAAGTGTACTTTCAAGGGAAACATCCTAAAAGCTGTGTAAGCTTGATTTTTATTGACTAAAAATATCATGTAGGAGTGTCACTTTGGCAGAACTGATCCAACAATGTATTCTTGACCAAAATCAACTAAAAGATGAAAAGCAATAAAAATCATGACAGAAATAGGACTACAAATTTAAAACAACATAAATCAAATGACAGAATTTGCAAAAGTAGTATGAAAAATATTAAAAAGAAAGCATAAATCAACTACTGTAAAAGAAGAAATGAAAAACAATGGAAAAATGAAAGCAGAAATAGACTACTAATATACAGAAAAACCAAACAACGTTAAAGCTTTTCAAGTTGGTTCCATGTAGTGCTTTGAGTGAGAACCGTTAGTGCTGTAAGAAAACAATAGCTCCTGCAAATCCTTTGGGATGTAAGAATTAGTACCCAGGACAAAAGAGATCTTGAAAGGACCGAGACATAATTCTTGAAACTTTGAGACAATTGATAGTCCTTTAAAGTACACAATTAGGTCATCAAGATAGACATGAATAACCTTACTAATCAAATCGTCAAGAGTTATTTGCATAGGTATTTTAAAAGTGGTACTTGCATCAGATAAGACAGAAGGCATACATTCATAATTCAAGGTACACCAAATAGTAATAAAGGTGGTTTTGAATTTATCTACCCCTTTTACCTTAATTTGATTGTAACTGGAAAAAACATCAAGTAAGGGCATCATCTGTGACCCTACGACTTGCTGCAAAATCATTTCTATGTTAGGGAGAGGAAAATGATCTTTCGTAATAGCCTACTTAAATGTGCAAAAGTCAATGCATAATCTGATATGACTGGTCATTTTCTGAACATGATCCAAATTGGTAACCCATTCAGAATCTTGGACTGGAAAGATGATTACAGCTTTCAATAGTTTTTCCAACTCCTTTCGAATAGTTTCTTCCAGTGTAGGGTTGATAGGTATTTGTTTTTTCCTAACTGGTTTTATGTCTTCCTTGATAGGGATGGCATGTTGTATAAGACCAGGATCAAAACCATGAATATCCTCATAAGACCAAGCAAAAACATCTTGAAATTCACCAAGTAGCTTGGCAAACTTCATTTTCTCTTCATCAGAACATCTGGCACCTGTTTTAACATTCTTTGGAGACTCGGGTGTCCCAATGTTCAAGGAGATGGTTTCACCCACCTTCCTTTTCGACTCCTCTTCTTTATGTTTCTCTTTATTGCCTACATCACTCAATGAAAACAAATTCTCTAGAGGAGTCAAGCCCTTAGGAATCTTGTTATCTTCTATGGATATAATTTCCTTTGGCTTATAAGGTTCATTTTGAATGAAAGCACATATGATCTCATCGCTAGGGAAGACCAACCAAGATTCTATATTGTTAGGGATATGTGGATGATATAGAGATTGAAAAGTACAATTAGGTCTGTGTGGCAGAAGTTATCGATTAGGAGAGGGTGAAAAAATAAATAACCGATCAAACATTGAGTTCAATTCCCTCTTAACATGAGTGATGTTGAAAGATAATAGGTTTGAGATAAGTTTCCAAATGGTTTGGGTGTATCATTTCATTAACTTGTTGCTAGGAGAGTAAATATTACGTACAAGGTTCACAACAAGCTGGAAATCTCCAAAAACCAAAAGGTGACCACAACCAAGCTTATAGGCGTTTTCAATGCCTAATAATAAATCTTTGAATTCGGTGACATTGCTCGTGCAAGTAAACTCCAACCTATAAGAAAAGTTATGGATTTTTTCTACAAGAGAAATCAAGATAATGCCAGCTTTGTTACCTTCATTAGAGCATGAACCATCAAAGTGCATGTGGCACATACAATCATCTAAATCGATTTGTTCCAAGGGAATGTTATCCTCCTCCACAAAGATGGAATACACCCCTAGGTCCTCTTCGATATAGTTCACGTTAGGTTGTGGGACACTCTCTATGTAAGGTAAAATCCTTCCCTCTCTAAGGACTATAATGTTTTTACCATTCCGAGGAACAGATAAATGTGTCACGTCAAGTGAGAGGTATCCACCCATCAAGGCTTGTCAGTCTCTTCCCAAGATGATTGAGTAATTTCTTACTGGCATATCAATTACCTGAATGCTAAGGGTTGTCCTTATTTCAGGGTGTGTGCACAAAACTAAGGTCACATCTTTAATCTCACCTATGGTTGTTTGTTGTAGACTATTATAGGAGAGCATGCTTCTGGCATTTTCATTTTTACAAGATAAGCCTGGCTCTTCCATAATAATATTCAACATCACACTTGGGCCCGAACCACCATCAATGAGGCAACAATGGGCGATCTTATCCATAATCTTTACAAAAATATAAAAAGGGGGATTTTAATAGGGTATCTAAATTTATGTACACCTACTTTATTTATAGACGAATCCTCTTCATTTACCTCTTCAGAGAGGTTGGATACAACGAAATCTTTTCCTTCCATGAATTGTTTTAGATGCCTCTATTGTTCAGGGACGACAACCATGTCCAGAAGGGTTGCATATGCTTTGATGTTGTCCAACTGATTCAAAATATTGTATTTGGAAGAGGGGAGAGGGGAAGTTTCTCATTGATTGTCAGGAACCTTAGGAACCTGAACAATAGCAACTGGTGAGGATGAGCTCGGGCTAGAAGAATTGCGGGGAGGATCATATTTTCCTTTGGGAGCGTAGGATTTGTTCCTAGTATTTATGATCATGACATCTTATGGCTCTACAAAATCTAGGACAATGATGGTAGTTTATGGTATTTTACCAAATATCTTATCTCTAGTGCTCTTCCTTACCTCACATGTCGATTCCTCATGGTGTTCCTCGCAAAATTTACACTAACTTAGAGGCATGATAGCTTTAGGCTGGAAATTATTTTCAATTGGATTTCTAAAGGGAGGTGCAGAAGAGGATGAAGCTCTAGGGGTGAGAGGGGAGACAATTCCCTTTCACTCAAAATCTATCATACGATTATTCATATCTTGTACTAGTTGTAAGAGGGAGGACATGTCTGTTTGTTTAACTGATTATCCCTGAGGAAGACCTGTTCTTTCAAGTTGCTCTTCATACACTAAACAAGTATGCAGGGTGGAACTGAGGTTATCAATGGATTTTTCCTCAAGCCTGTGACAATATGGGGAAGGTAATGCATTGTAGTAATGCATGAAAGAGGATTGGTTCTAAGGTCAAATGAGTTCAGGGATTTGATTGTATAACTTAGTGAAACGTAAGTTGAAGGACTTGATGGTCTCACCATTCTTATAGGCGATGTTATTGTACTCCCGTAACTACTTTTCTGGGATTTTAGATTGCCCATAGGTGGATTTGAACCAATAGACTAACTCCTCCCAAGTAGACACAATCTTAGGAGGAAGGTCAAAGAAATCGGCCGCAACCTTTCCTTCCAAGGAATTGATGAATAAGTGCATGCACGTATCATTGTCATTAGCTCCTATGTTGTGACAAGCATTAGAAAATGCCACCAGGTGTTCATTTGTAGTGAAAGTGTTATTCCCTGAAAACCTAGGAAGATTCTCTTTGAATTTAGGAAGTGGACAAGTAGCAGGTGCTAGGTTAAGAGGAGAGGAAACATGCCACAGTGTGGTTGTGGCATCTTCTTCAAATTGGAAAAGCCCATACTTTTTGATGACTTTGGTGGGATTGGTGGTAGATTGGATAGGGATACCAATCACTGACGAAGCTGAAGACTAAGAGGAGGAAGAACTTCCAGTTCCACCAGAGCCACCACTAGATTCCATCTTGTGGATGATAGGTAAGGGAGAGAAAGACGAATTGGATGAGTCAGAAAAAGTTCTCCTTAGAGCACTTTGTTGGGTAGATAACACAACATTTCTTCTTCCTATTTCAACAATAGGATTAATTTCAGGTGATAAGCCTCTTCTTCTCCTAGAAACACGAGAGTCTAAGGACATGAAAAGAAGACCAAAGCTGAAGAAACAAGAAGGTTATTGTTGATTTCTAGGTTGTCTATGTCTAGATTCCCAATGTTCTTGGGCACTCATATTCCGTTCAATTGCTACCCATGAATGATTAAGCTTAGCCCGAGTATTAGCAGTGTCTAAAATGGTGTTAAACAGATTCAAAGCAATGCTGGTCTGATCTTGAAGACTGGGCTCAATATTGGGATGCCTTGCAACATGTACAATCATTAACAAACAAAACAGTCAAATATTCAATAACATAAAAATAGATGTATTCGATGTTAATCAAGCATAAAAATTAACCAGAGAGATATTGAAGATCTCCCCAGTATGGTCGCCAAATAAATGTTGAGGAAAAGATACGAAATAATCTTACTCAAGAATTTTCAGATCTTACTTGGCTAAAGCAAGATAGACGGGAATATCACCCCATGTTTATAGCCATAAAAAATGTTATCCTAATTCACAAGTATTGTTTACAAGTGTTTAGGATGATTTTTTATAAATAAAAGCTTGCTGAAAAATTCATTATTTATGTGTTTTTCTCAACATAACAGATGCTGAAATCAATATAGAGACAGAAGTAAAGACACCAAGTTGATAATCAAAACAGATGAGACATAAAGAAATCCTTTATTTCATTCCAATTCATCAAAGAATCGTTCTCTTTACAAAATTTCCTGAGGAAGTTTTGTACCAAAGTCAAACTTAGACGTCCCTGATGAAACATACAAAAGGACTTCTGACAAAAAATAAAAAACTAAACTTTAAAATCTAGATCAGCTTGCCACAGATTGTTGCCCACTCAACTCTGCACAATAGCCTTTGTCAGTCATGAAACCTAATTCATAAACATACAAGTCTACACAGACTATCAAAGATAGATCAACACCTCTGAAAAACAAGTGTCTGAATGATGTAATTCAACCCTGAATCTTGTTGTCTACAATAGGACCTTGCTATCATAAAAAAGAATTAGGCTTCCAATAAATTAAGGAATGAATGAAAACTGAATTATATCAACAAAAACTCAAGAGCAAACCTTAGTATTCTTCTCCTCATATTCTATACTTGTTCCTCCCTTTCCTTTTGCCTTTGAGCAAATTAGACTTGGTTGAAGTAGTTGAACTACTTCCTTAGTTAAATTAACTAAAACTCAACCAACTTTTTAGTTAAGGGGGAAAGTAATAAATCATAATAAGGGTTTTTAAATAAATAATAACTAGTAGGTGGGGCCCCTTCTGACTCCCTTTAGATTTTAACAATCATAACACAACTAGTTAATCAAACAAAACATCCCTCCTTGTGACTCCCATCATCACATTCATATTTGACAATTTATCTCAATGATAATCGAAATTATTTCCAAAAATATATTACTCGTATATCCAAAAATTAGTGTGTTGTCCAAAAATTCAGAAGTCAATTGTTCTCAACAATTAATAAATAAAAACTTAAAATCCATATTTTCCACTCTGGGAGGCAATCTTTCCCTTGATGTTGTTGTCACCTTTTGATCTCTCTGAATTTGCCTTAGGCTGTGTGGAGCCATTAGGCCTAATCTCACTGATCACATGAGAGAAATCATCTATCAAATGCATGAGGGAGGACATGGATTTATCAAAGTCATTTGAAGGTGAGGAAGGGGCAACAATGGATTTTCCTTTGTCAGGGGCATGGTGAGCCTCAATTTTCAACCTTTTGCTTGGATGGGAAGACTGAACTGGTGAGTGGATAGGGGAAACTTGGACAATTTGATTGATAGGTGGAGGCGCAGGTAGGGATAAATTAGGCCAGCCATGATGTTGGGAGACTGTCGGGTGGACAATCTCTTGCCATCCGTCATTTCTGGGAACTTCAAGTTGCAGTGAGACATGAGGAGGCACAGGGATACCAGGGACCTGTGGGGCTTGGAAGGGAGGCCTTTCAGGCCAAGTTTGGACCAATCCTTGCCCAATCCAGTTAAAAAACCTAGCTTGAAATAACTAGCCTAACTCTTGCAAGTCTACATCAAAGTGTATAGAGAATCTTGGCCTTCTAGGGCCTCTGTTGTAATATCCCTAGGCCGAACCCAATTGTAAATGTAAAATGAAAATGTACTTAAGTTGGTGAGTTGTTTGATATCATTTTTTATGAACCTTTCATGGCATAGTGCACACATGTACTGTGTAGTAAAATGAGGAAGTCTGCACATTCCAGGATACAACGCGCATCAACTTAAGTGCGTGCAATTTTGAGGCCAGGGAGCCTTTGTGTATATGTTGTGTTTTATAGGCTAGTGAGCCAATTATTATAAGCTAGGATACTTATGTTTTGATTAGGACGAAGATCCTATATTTTAAAGGCCAGTGCGACTATTTTTGTATATGTCTCATAATTAATATAAAATACATCGTTGCGCGCAGACCAACCATGATAAAAGAGATGGGGGACTGAAATCCACTAGTTAGGGAAAGGGTGGGGGATAAAAATTAAGGAAAGGGCTAAGCTAGGGAGCTTAAGCAAAAAATGAATATTATATTAATATTTCTTAAAGTATAAAGTATGGATAATTATTTTATCCTAAGTTCCAAAGTTGGGGACAAGTGGGCCAAAGTAGCTCCCAACATGACAAGTGTCAAGTTGGGGACATGCATACATACTGTTGGGACTTAGTTCATTTCCCATGATTCTTGCCATCATTCCTTCCATCATTCATTCATCCAATCAATCATCCATGAGCATTCACACACCATTGAGCTATCCTTCATACCTTCATGATTGTACCTCAACCTGTATCCATAGCCATTATGTTTGTGTATCTGGTTAGCTTGGGATCTGGATTGAAGAAGCAGGTTGTCAGGCCCATGGGATATTGAAGAGGCGAGTTTTCAAGCTTATGAACAATTCTTTGGGTGAGAGAATTGTTGGGAGTTGATTTCCTGAAAGGTGCTAAATTGCATCTACAGGGCTCTGAGACTTCATGTCCGGCTTGTTGCTGAAGCTCGAAAGGGAAGTGGGCCAGCCAAAGGACTGTTGAGAAGAGAAGGGGCACACTTCCTGGGTGGGACAGGCATGTGGGGAATGAGGGACTGTAGGCTGTTAGTTTGAGTTGGCACCTGTGACAAAGTCTTTCCTGTTGTCCATGAGCCATTAGCCTGGTTAGGAATCCCTTTACCCGGGTGGAGTTTAGTCCCACCTCAGGGATGACCCACTGCTGAGAGTGATAAGAAGCGTGGTCTAAGGCTGGGAGGTTCGTGGAAGGTCTGCATGTAGTTGGTGATATTCTTACCAAGATAAGTGTCAACTATGTGATAAAATTACATGTTGCATTTTTATTTACATGTGTATTTTATGGGTTTATCTTATGTGTGGTTATAACTATCTGTATATTTATGGGTATTTCTTGTATATGCTGCATGTAAACGTTTACTGTTATTTCAGTGTGAAACCATGCATTTACATATGTATTTGGATGTTTATATTATATATATCCGCAAGAGTTTTGTGTGTATATATTTTAATTACATGTAGTCGAAAAAATTTATGTGGCATAGCCCAATTCGATGTTGGGTATGTTACAGTATGTTCCACATAGAGAAGGAAAGAGTGTCTCTGGCGTAGCGTGGCCCAACATGGATGGTCGAGGACGCTACAATATGGTATAAGAGATGCAGTTTTCAACACTGAGCCTGGATGGGCTGAGCAAGTTGAGTTGAAGCGAAATTACATGGAGGATTTATTTCAAAGTGGCCAAATTTCAGTTTTTTAGGACGTCCTTGGTAAAATTTAGAAGCAACGACGTGGAATTGGGAAAAGCCCCAATTTATGTTGTTAAATTCAGGGAAAATTGAGAAATTCGGCCAAGTGATGAGATATTCCCGATTTAATATTTGTTCTAGCAAATTTGGATCTAAAATGG
This sequence comes from Picea mariana, assembly GCA_032191745.1. NCBI lineage: Eukaryota > Viridiplantae > Streptophyta > Pinopsida > Pinales > Pinaceae > Picea > Picea mariana. The sequence continues at coordinate 57,360 of JASDQU010099890.1, read as the reverse complement.
GTCGAATTTGAAGTTATAGTGAAGCCATGACAGATGGAGCGAGTTTAGTGGTTAAAATTCTCAATTCATGAATTGATTTTGGATAAATTCGTTCTAGAAATGTCAACTTACAATGATTTGTTGTTGCATAGGTTGAATTGGTGTTATCGGGGTGAAATTGAACAAATTTCATGGTTGCAGAATGTCTATGATAAATTGGGGAAAAAGTTAAGCAAAAGCCCCAATTTCTGCAGCAGAATTCACAAGAAATTGATGCGCATAAAAATGAATGTGCTCAAGTGAGGGCACTAAAAATGCAGGATGCGCAGTAAAAGGCTTTTGATATGTAAATTCAGGCAGCGCATGGAAAAATGTTGGCGTGCTGGTGCGCGTGCTAAATTTTTGCGTCGCGCGAAAAATATTGGTGTGTGGGTGTGCGTGCTAAATTTAGCATTGTGCAGTGTGCATATGCATAAGAAGTGCGAGCGTGGTGTGCACACACATAATAATGGCGCACGTGGTGTGCACAATATTGGCAGAGTGCATAGAAACTTTGATGGTGTGCACGCAATATGGGTATATGTTGTCGCACAATGGTTTAGTTAATGGTGCGTGCAGAGTATTGGTGCACGGTGGGAGTGTACTAAGCTTTGGCATGATACAACGTGTAGAGTGAAATGCGCACAGAATATCAGCGTGCGATACAAAAACTACGCGCAACAAGTAATAGTGCAAGAACCAAAACTACGCGCAGTAGATATTGGCGCATGACATAAAAGTAGTGCACGCAAGTTATTGGCGCGACAGAGAAGTGATACAAAGTGGTTTTAAAGTGCGCGAAGCATGATTTACCTTGTGTTGTTGTTGTGCATGAAGAATATGGGTTTAAAGGTTGAAAGTTGTGCCCACGAAGTTGTTTGTAGGGTGAACAACGACAGGAAATCGGTGATTTTCTGCGACGTTTTATATCATTTGAGCGTCATCTTTTTGCAGCGCGTTTTTTAGGTCCTTAACAACGTTTTTAGCTAATCAAAAACCACAAAAACAGAGCGTGCCAAGGCACAATCTGTATCTTCAATTCAAATAAAAGATCTCGGAGAGAGATTTCTAATGGTGTAAACTGTTCGTCAAACAGAGCATTTTTTAGAAAGTTACAACACAAACAGTGAAGGGTAAATTTTAAGACCCATCTAACTTCAAAGGGCCATAAATTTCTTCTCCGGAATCAGATTGAGGCATAGGAGTAGTCAATGCAAAGATATTGAACCATAGAAGACATTCCTAGAGCTCAATTTAGTTTCTGGGCATGCTAATAATGTTTAATATGGAAAATAAGGCACCTGTAGCATTCTAGACCAAAAACACAAATTGGTCTAGAACTTCAGCAGGCTGTAACTAGCAGCCAAGAACCCATAAAAAGGTGAAACTTGGACAGAGTGTCTATATTATGTATATGAGGAAACCCAATTGAGATCCTATGAAATATCCAATGGAGTAGGTGCAAAAATTCATAATTACAATGCAGAGTAGCGCCAAGTTGAAATGTGAACATAAAAATTAATGGGAAAATTTCAAATAACCATAACTTTCTGCTCAAGACTCAGAATTGAGCATGGGAGAAGGCGTTGGAAAGGTCATGGAAAGTGTAATCTAAATATCCACCCAGAAAATTGATTTGGGCATTCAATTTTTCAGGAAATCATAAGAAAGAGTTTTGATATATTATTGAACTAGAATGGTTCATATTTTCATGAAATTGTTGAAATAGTTAGCCTGATAAAGTTTTGTTGGCTACACATTTTGTAGAGTTAACAACAACTAGATCATATCAGGATCAACACAGAGTCCATAGGAATGGAGGAGGCACAGGGGACTTACATCCATGAAGATGAAATCATAGGGATATATGTCCATTTGGGCTTTGAAGGAACAAACTCCAATGGACATGGAGAAGGAAGGGATGAAAACATGAATATGGTAGAGACCATTAAAAATTTGCAGAAGGATGTCCAAAGCCATAAGGCTGATAATAAAAGGATTTTGAGATCCAAGGAGCATTAGGATGACTTCAACATGAAGGTAATGTAGATTTTGAACAAAATAGAAAAGAAATTGGATAAGGAGAGTGGCTCAAGCAAATCTGGAAGTCACATGCCTTCTGATGAGAAAAGAAGAGCAAGAAGTGTTAGTAGACATCACCACCACTCCCTGAGGCATTCCAATAAGAGAGCACACATTATCTCAAGTCTATCCCCTATCAAAAAGCATAAGAGATTTGGGGTGGATGAGCTATGAGGAGAAATGAACAAAATCAAACCTCCTACATTTGATGGTGAGAACAAGAAGGATGAGGATGTAGAAACATGGTTGTTGGGCATGAGAAATTATTTTCAATTGCATAATTATTCTTCTCATGCAGAAGGTAGAATTGCTATCTATCAACTCAAGGGAAAGGCATCCATGTGGTGGGATCAACTTGTGCAAGTGTAGCACATTAAAGATACATGTTACTTGGAGGGAATTCAAAAGGTATTTTGAGAAGAAATACTTGACTACAAGATATTATGACAAGAAAATGAAAGAGTTCTTTGAACTCAAGTTTGGGAGTATGAACATTGATGAATATGAGAGAAGGTTTCTAGAACTGTTGAAGTATGTCTCTTTCATCAAGGATGAGACAGTTAAGATTCAAAGTTATTTGAGTGGATTGCCATCATTCATCAGTGACAAAATATAGTATGATGATCCCAAGACATTGGAGGATACCATAAGGTGAGCTAAATGCCTATATGATCAACAGAAAACAAGGCCAACTTTCCAAAAATCTTGGGAAGACAAAATTAAATTCAATATGGATCAGAGGAAGAAAGGAACTAAGCCACCATTCTTCAGAAATAATACTCAGGTACAGGAAACTCCTAGAGAACCCAGAACGATTGAGACAGGGGGTCAAAGGCCAAGGCAGCCACATATTCAATGTTGGGGTTGTAAAGGGGATCATATGTTCAAAGATTGTCCTCACAGAGGTGAAAAAGGGAGAATTGTTCACAATGTACAAAAAGTTGAAAGAATGGAAGACATGGGTAGAAATGTGCCAAGGATCTATGCAGCCCTAGACAACAAGCAATCAGAGTATCAGTCACATATGATTGAAGTGGAAGGTATGATCAACAACCAAACCATTGCTATTTTAATTGATTCAGGAGCTAGTCATAGTTATATAGATCCTAAGATGGTGGAAAGTTTGCATTTGCCAAGAAGCAAGCATGGAAAATCTTGGTTGGTGCAGCTAGCTACAGGAGCCAAAAGAAAAGTTAATGAGATGGTTAAGTCATGTCTTATGGACATGAATGGACTGAACACAAGGGTAGATTTGAACATATTGTCTTTAGGTTCCTATGACTGTCTAATTGGGATGGATTGGTTGGATCAACATCATGCTATCCTAGACTATCATAACAAGGCATTCACTTGCTTGGATGAGGAAGGGAGCCTAAGGAAAGTGCAGGGGATTCCCAAGGCAGTAACCATTAGAGAAATTTCAGCATTGTAGCTGAAGAGATGTTACAGAAAAGGGTGTCAAATATTTTCAACTCATATGGAAGAGACACCTAAAGATAAGGTGAAAAATTTGGAAGATCATGCATTCTTGGAAAATTTTGAATATGTTTTCAAGGAGGTACCAGAACTACCCCCAAAAAGAGATATTAATTTCTCTATAAATTTAATGTCTGGAGTAGCTCCAGTGTCAAAGACTCCTTACAGAATGAGTACGCCAGAGATGAGGGAGTTGCAAATGCATCTTGAAGAACTTATGAAGAAGGGGTATATATGCCCAATTGTGTCACCTTGGGGTGCCCCAGTCTTGTTCGTGAAGAAGAAATATGGGACATTAAGATTGTGCATTGATTTCAGACAGTTGAATAAAGTCACTGTAAAGAACAAGTATCATCTACCAAAGATTGATGATCTCTTTGATCAATTGAAGGATGTCAAGATATTTTCAAAGATAGATCTTAGATCAGGATACCATTAGGTAAGGATTAGAGAGGAAGATATCAGCAAGACCACCATCAGGAGAAGGTATGGTCATTATGAGTTCATAGTGGTGCCATTTGGGTTGTCAAATGCACCAGCTATTTTCATGTGCTTAATGAATGGTGTTTTCCGAGAATATTTAGACAAGTTTGTGATTGTGTTTTTGGATGACATTATTATATATTCTAAGTCAGAAGAAGAGCATGAGCATCATTTGAGAATGGTGTTGCAAGTACTAAGGGAGCATCATTTGTATGCCAAATTGAGTAAGTGCTCATTTTATCAGAAGCAAATTCATTATTTGGGGCATATCATTTCAAAGGATGGGATAGTAGTGGATCTTAAGAAGATAGAATCCATTAGAGAATGGTCAACGCCAAAGAATGTGACAGAGGTCAGATCATTCATGGGCCTTACAGGCTACTATAGGAGATTTATTGAAGGATTCTCAAAGATTTCACGCCCAATCACTTCCTTACAAAGGAAGGGTGTTATGTTTCAGTGGACATTGGATTGTGAAAAGAGTTTCCAACACTTGAAACAATTATTAACAAGTGCTCCAATACTAAGAATTGCAGATCCAAATGAAGACTTCATTGCATGCACAGATGCATGTAAAGAAGAAATTGGTGGAGTCCTCAGTCAAAATGGGTTTGTTATATGTTAAGAATCAAGGAAGTTGAAAGAGCATGAAAGACACTATGCCACTCATGATTTGGAGTAGGAAGCCATAGTGTATGCCTTGAGGAAATGGATAAAACACCTCATGGAGAAAAGGTTTGAGCTAAGAACAACCATAATGATCTGAAATATTTATTTGATAAACCAACTCTAATGCTAGGAAAACCAGATGGTTAGAATTTCTAAGTGAATATGAATTTGATATAAAGCATATCAAGGGGAAAGAGAACAAAGTGGTTGATGCACTCAGCAGAAGAGTGCATGAATTCCATGATACAACCATTAGCATGTACCAATCAGATTTAAAACCCAGAGTTTTAGAGGCTACAAAATTAGATTTGCAATACAAGGAATTAGTAGCAAAATTACAACAAGGTATTTTGCAACAGAAAATTGAGGAATACAAGCTAGATAATGAAGAAATTCTCATGTACAAGGGAAGAATTTATGTACCAAATTCCCAGGAGTTGAAAAATCTGATATTGAGAGAAATGCATAATGTACCTTATGTTGGGCACCCAGGATATCAGGAAACTATTGCAGCTGTCAAAAGCCAATATTATTGGCCAGGCATGAAGAAAGAGGTTGCTGATTTTATTGCCAGATGTTTGGAATGTCAAAAGGTAAAGGCTGAGCATAGACATCCAGCTGGTTTGCTACAACCATTACCCATTCCCAAGTGGAAATGGGAATTTGTAACAATGGATTTCATCACCAAACTTCCCAGAACAAACAAGCAACATGATTCTATCATGGTAGTGGTGGATAAGCTTACTAAAGTTGCCCATTTTATTCCAGTTAAGATCACTCACAAGGAAGCAAACATTGTTGATGTTTATATGAGGGAAATTGCTAGATTACATGGCATACCCAAGACAATTGTGTCTGACAGAGATCCAAAATTTACCTCAAAATTTTGGAAAGGATTATTTAATGGATTTGGAACAAATTTGAATTTTAGTACAACTTATCATCCAAAATCAGATGGTCAAACAGAGAGAGTGAACCAAGTGATTGAGGATATGTTAAGGATGTATGTGATGGATAAACTATCAAAATGGGAAGACTACCTTCACTTGGTAGAGTTTGCTTATAACAATGGGTACCAAGCATCTCTAAAGATGAGCCCATTTGAAGCACTTTATGGAAGAAAGTGCAACACACCACTAAGTTGGGATAACCCAACAGACATAGCAGTGGTTGGGCCAGATTTTCTCAGGGAAATGGAGGAGAAAATGATAAAATAAAACAAAATTTAAAGGCTGCCCAAGACAGGTAGAAAAACTATGCTGATAAAGGTAGAATTCACAGGGAATTTAAAGTGGGTGACCATGTATTCTTGAAAGTGAAGGCCAATAGAAGTTCCTTGAAGTTGGGAAACTGTTCAAAGTTGGCAGCTCGCTATTGTGGGCCATTTGAAATCCTAGAGAGGATTGGTCCAGTTGCTTATATGAATGCATTGCCTACGTCTATGTCTGTTCATAATGTATTCCATGTATCATTTCTCAAGAAATATATACCTGATGCTAATCATGTTATTGATTGGAATGTGATTCAGGTGGAGAAAGAAGGCGCTTTTCAAGTGCATCTGGTACGCATTCTAGACCGAAAAATCAAAGAGCTTCGGAATCGATCCATAGGGCTTGTAAAGGTCCAATGGACCTGGTACGGTCTTGAAGACGCTACTTGGGAGCATGAGGATGCTATGCGGGAAGAATACCATCATCTTTTTGAGGATTTTTGAAAATTTTGTTATATGTATGTACATGATGCACTGAGGACAATGCATAAATAAGAGGAAGGGATTGTAATATCCCTAGGATGAACCCAATTGTAAATGTAAAATGAAAATGTACTTAAGCTGGTGAGATGTTTGATATCATTTTTTATGCACCTTTCATGGCATAGTGCACGCATGTGTTGCGCAGTAAAATGAGAAAGTGTGCACATTCCAGGATACCGAGCGCAACAACTCAAGTGCGCGTGATTTTGAGGCCAGAGAGTCTTTGTGTATATGCTGTGTTTTATAGGCTGGTGAGCCAATTATTATAATCTAGGATGCTTATGTTTTGATTAGGCTGGAGAGCCTAGATGTTAAAGGCCTCTGCGCCTATTTTTGTATATGTCTCATAATTAATATAAAATACATCATTGCACACAGACCGACCACGATAAAAGAGATGGGGGACTAAAATCCACTAGTTAGGGAAAGGGTGGGGGCTAAAAGTTAAGGAAAGGGATAAGCCAGGGAACTTAAGCCAAAAATGAATATTATATTAATATTTCTTAAAGTATAAAGTATGGATAATTATTTTATCCTAAGTTCCAAAGTTGGGGACAAGTGGGCCAAAGAAGCTCCCAACATGACAAGTGTCAAGTTGGGGACATCCATACATATTGTTGGGACTTAGTTCATTTCCTATGATTCTTGCCATCATTCATTCATCCAGTCAATCATCCATGAGCATTCACACGCCATTGAGATATCCTTTGTACCTTCATGACTGTACCTAAACATGTATCCATAGCCATTATGTTTGTGTATTTGGTTAGCTTGGGAGCTGGATTGAAGAAGCCGGTTGTCAGACCCATGGGATATTGAAGAGGCGGGTTGTCAGGCCCGTGAGAAATTCTCTGGGTGAGAGAATTGTTGGGAGTTGATTTCCTGAAAGGTGCTAAACTGCAGCTACATAGATCTGAGACTTCCTGTCTGGCCTGTTGCTGAAGCTCGGAAGGGAAGTGGGGCAGTCAAAGGAATGTTGAGCAGAGAAGGGGCACACTTCCTGGGTGGGATAGGCATGTGGGGAATGAGGGACTGTAGGCTGTTAGTTTGAGTTGGTGCCTGTGAAGAAGTCTTTCCTGTTGTCCATGAGCCATTATCCTGGTTAGGAATCCCTTTACCCGGGTTGAGTTTAGTCCCAGCTCGGGGGTGACCCACTGCTGAGAGTGATGAGCAGTGTGGTTTAAGGCTGGGAAGTTCATAGAATTTATGCATTCAGTTGGTGATATTCTTACCAAGATAAGTGTCAACTGTGTGATAAAATTACATGTTGCATTATTATTTACGTGTGTATTTTATGGGTTTATCTTATGTGTGGTTATAACTGTCTGTATATTTATGGGTATTTCCTGTATATGCTGCATGTATACGTTTATTGTTATTTTAGTGTGAATCTGTGCATTTACATATGTATTTGGCTGTTTATGTTATATACCTACACACACACACACACACACACACACACACACACACACATATATATATATATCCGCAAGAGTTCAGTGTGTATATATTTTAATTACATGCAGTCGAAATTTTTTATGTGGCATAGCTCAGTTGGATGCTGGGTATGTTACAATATGTTCCACAGAGAGAAGGAAAGAGTTTCTCTGGCGTAGCATGGCCCAACATGGATTGTCAGGGATGTTACACCTATTCCAATTACCTCTTCCTCGGTTACCCATGCTATGGCTACCTCTGCTGAAAAAGCTCATTCCTGTATGCATATTTGATTAGCAAATAGTTTCTTTAACAACCATACATGACAACTCTTTTAAAATATGAAATAAAATTTGTCTCAACAACATATCGGACTCATGCAATCCAACCCATAAAAATTGTTTAGTAGTTTTCAATGAGCAGGGGGTGAACAAGGGTTCTGGGATATGCGAGGGGTTGTAGTGAGCGGAAAAGTGTTAAAATGAGGGGGGGAAGATCACAATTACTGCTCACAGACATCAAACAATCAACTATATCGTAAACCAAAAGAATATATCACTGTAATTCATCCCCGTGTGATCTCTTTAACTGTCATAATACAGAGTTTCCCTTAAATGTAATTAAATTTTAGGAACATGGAGTGGATAATGAATATGGGAAGGTGGGGGGATTGTAATGCGCAAAAAGTGAAATAATGGTAGGGAAAAAGAGCGAATATTGTTCGAAAAACCAATTAAGTAATCCATGAAACAATTTTGTATTTAATGCAAACGATCCAACACCAATTTAAACAATTATTGTGTGTTAAAACTTATTCACTGTCCACATTCAGTTTCCTTAAAATATTTCAATTAACACAAAATAATCATACTCAGAATCGTCATGACTTCACCCATTTTGTTTAAAGAATTTTGTTTCTTTTCAATTCCTTCTCTTTTATATTTAAAACAAAATTCAATGAACACGCAGTTATACTGCTTCAACTCTGCTCAGCACAAAAAAATTAACCACTGCCCATAATTTAATTCCTCAAATCAAACACAGACACAAGCTCTTTTAAAATGTGCCTGATTCCATTCCTCTAACCAATTTAACAATTAAATTTCAATGAAACCATACTACTAAAAACCTCATGCCCATCTCTGATGGTGCAATAAAATGATATGATGCACGATATCCATAAATCATACATAGTAGACAACCAAGCCACAATTATAAATACTTCAAATTGCAATAATCTCGATTGGGCAATTTAAACACAGAGTAACAACAACATTACTTCAATTTATACCACGCTGTAGGAAACACACATAACAAAAAGAAGCATTTTTATGACTGTACATATCCAATTAATCTCAATCAAACCATAAAAAAATGTTGAGTTATCGATTCAACTGTGATAATAAAAGAATGCAATGACTATATACCAATTATCATTTCTGATTACAACTGTGTAATCAACCCGATCAAACAAAGACAAGCCAATGATCAAAACCATTGTCAATGTTACTCAACCAACTCATGACAGTCAACAGGATACCCAACAAGGTGTAACTGGTTCAGTTTATCAAAATTGGGCTCTGTAACTAATGAAAAAATAACCAAGGGTTCGCTCGGTGGAACCAACACAAGGAGACAGGAGGTCGACCTTATCGACAGTAGGTGGGAAACCCTTGAGACAAGCAAGGTGGAACCACACACATTATAACCCTTAGCTTGTATGATAGGGTGACAGTTCGACCCCAGGTAGGAGAGACTATGAACAGAGGAGAAGAGGTTTCTTACTGGCGAGTAACCAACATCAAGAACACGCATAGGCATAACCCTCGTGGTTTTCCCCAAAAGTCGAATAATGCTAATAGAAATGTAGAGCCCAGGTAATAGAAACCAACCCTAAAGCAAGCCTCTTGGCATAATATCCACCATAACCAATTGTGCAGCTACCAATAACATAAAACGAGCCCACAACCAGGTGGAAAATGATATGCAGTGACCCAAAGGTGGTCCAAAAATTACACAGCAACCCCATAACACCAAATACGACTGGGTGTGGTTACAAAGACTGTGAAGAGATGACCAACAAGTCCAGACAGAATGAAAGTTGAAACCCTCCAACAAAAACCCCTGGAGACAACAGAGAGCCATCACGACTTCCACCGCACATAATAGTCAAAGAAATCATGACTTGAACCATCAAATTTTCCATTTGCAACGAATAACACAAACAACCATTCCAAAGAAACACCACGAGTTTACACAGTTTCCAGCATAAAGAAAAACACAGACCAATACATCATCGAGCCAACGTTTATTTCATAACAGATCGAGCTCATGGATTGCAGAAAAAAAAAATACCTGTAACCAAATGGCCTTAAAAATGCAAGCTTGGTCGAGCAGTTCCTTCCACGCCTGAATATCAGAGCTTAACCACAACAAAAATCAAATGAAAAATAACCAAGCTAGGGTGACAGACAGTGGGAGAAGTATGGAGTGACGTGCATTTACTGCACGTCGCTTCCATCCTCCCTTCATTCAATTACGTATTACACGATAGCCAACCAAACATTAATCCATGCCATTAATCCATGCATCGAAACTAGCATACATTTCTTTCCAAATGCGCCACCCGATCCATACTAACCGTTAATCCAAAACATACTATAACATATATCATATGTGCCTTCATATAACCCAATAAAACTATATAACCACTAACATTTCTAGTTAGGAATAACATCAATCCTTCTATTTTCATTTGCACATAGTATAGCATAGCATAGTATAGTATAGTATAGCTCCCTTTCTTGGATTATTTTTATAAGTTTGTTTTCCATTGCTCTTATTTCTTGTTGTTACTAACATGTGTCTTGTGCACGTGTAACATGTGACGAATCATGGCTACAATATAAATGTAATCCCAGTGAACATAAACCATTATAACATGGGATTTAGAGCTTAGAGTAACGAAATCAACACATAAAATCCATTATCCATCTATCATTGTCGCAAATAAAACCGATATTTCATCATCAATCATGTAGAACCCTATAAGAAGTGTTGAACAACGGCATAAATGTGTAATAAGAACCCTATTTGATCCTCTAATCTACAAGGGGGTCCCACCTACTAGTATCATATATCATTAGCTTAGTTTAAATAATAGGCTTTAGCAATACTTTGCAGGCGAAATCCTCGTTGTGATTTTTATCGTCAACAGTTACCACCCCCAGAAACATGGTCAGACGGAGATCATGAACAAGTGGCTCGAGGTGTATTTACGTAACTATGTGTCCAGGAAACATAAGGCATGGGTTAAGTGGTTGCATTTTGGGGAACATTTTTATAATACCACTTACCATATGTCCATTGGTATGACTCCATTACGAGCATTATATGGCTATGATGCTCCTTCATTTGTTTATTTTGCGTTTGGGGATAAAAGGTCTCCCAAAGCCAAGGATTAGATCCATGAGAGTCAAGACATCCTTAAGGCTCTCAATAAAAATTTGCAGGTGGCACAAAACCAAAAGAAAATTTATGTATATATGAACAGAGTCGACTGCACTTTTGAGGTGGGGGACTTGGTATTTTTGAGAATACAACCATATAGACAGCCTTCACTGAAGAAAAGTGTTGTCGAAAGGCTTAAGCCCCATTTTTATGGCCCCTATAGGGTGATCTTGAGAGTTGGAGAGGTAGCTTATGAGCTTGAGTTGCCAGAGGGAAGTAATATCCACAATGTGTTTCATGTTTCTTGCCTCAAGAAGGCATTGGGAAAACAAGTCACTTCTTCGAAAGAGTTACCTCCATTGGATGAGGAGGGGAAGTTAGTATTGGTTCGCGAGAAAGTATTGGAGGTTTGTGAGAGGGCATTGTGAAACAGGGTGACATGAGAGTATCGCGTTAGGTGGAGATATTTTCCAGTAGAGGATGCCACATGGGAAGGCAACCATATCTTGCAACATCCTAACTTGCAGTTGCTTTAGGATAAGCAATCTCAGGAAGGGAGGACTGTAATGTCCTTTTCCAAATAATCTCTTCAGGAGATCGACATAATAGCCTAAGTGATTCCCATAGGATATAGTCAGAGGAGAAAAGGGAATTAATTAATGTCATCGTAGTAGGAAAAGTAATCTTTTTAAAATGTGACATTGAGTAATTAGGAAAAAGGGTGTTTCAAGTGACTATTGAGTTAATAAAGTCACTTTAATTTATCAAAATGGTAAAAGGGTCGAAAAAGGGTCAACGGGAGAATAAAAGAGGAATGAGGTCACCCTCTCTCATTATGCAATTGTTATTTTATAAAAATGAAATTGAGAGAGCTCTTGTGGCTTTTAGCTCTTGGGACAAAAAACGCTAGAAAAGGAGAATGGGATTAGGTTCGATGGTGAAACTATCCATGCTAGCCAATCGTAGAGGGGGGAATCATTCAGATTTATTCATTGTGCTTCAATGTGGCTAAGTATTTCATCATTTATAGCTAAGTTTCCTTTTGCAGAGGTCAATTTGGTTTGAAGAGGTCGAGTTTGGAATTGTGGCAGCGTTTTGGTGTCATGGGTAGCATTTTCTTGAGTTTTGGGAACAAGTTACTTGCTTGGAGGTTGAAACTTCTCTTGTTGGGCCATATTTTCTCATTGTTGGGTCGTTTTACTTATTTCTGGGTCAATTTATTGGTCTAGGTACTGATTTGAGTGCTGTAAAGACCAAGTTTATCTGTCAGGGCCACATTCCTTGATTGTTGGGGCCAAACTGCTTGACTAAGGGTCGATTTGTTTGTTGTGAGGTTGAGTTTACTTACCCAAGGATGAGTTTCTCTTGTTGTTGGGTCGTATCCTTTTCCGGTAAGTGTATTTCTCCTTGGTTGGGATGATTTATTCTATAGGAGGGTCAAGATCTAATGTTGGGTGTGATTTTGTTGTTGTTGGGGAGATTGAATACCTTTGATTGTTACCTACATGACTGCACATAATTAGGAGTTTTTGCACACCATTACTGGGTCCATTTCCTAGCTTTCATATTGGTTATTATCATAGAAAGAACTATTGCATTATATTGACACCTACATGACTCTTGATCTCAACATTTGAATATGCAAGAAAACAAAAATACAAACCACGTTTTTTTAATTTAATTGTTATTTGTTGTTTACTTGGGTTTCCCAATATATTTATGTTTTCATCAATATTTAATATAATAAATATCTTGGGTTTGTTATGGTATTTATTTGTAAATCTTCAGCATAGGTTATATCACATGTAAAGTGTTGTGAAAAATACTTGTTTGCAAATTGTTCGACAAAGACTACACTATGAAACCAAAGGAAATAATCCAAAATAAATTAGTGGGGATTTTACAAATTCGCACTTGCTGGAATAACACCTTCCAAAATTTATTGGTAAATTTTGGGTCTCTATCACTAACAATGAACTTAGGAAATCCATAGAGATTATAAAAAATTATGCATAACTATGGCCAATATAACTGAATTTAAATTTCAATGAGACCCCATTTATATGAGAATATTTAGTCATTTGATCAATGATGAAAAATATATTGTCTTCCCCTATGAGATTGGTAGATCCATGATGAAGTTCATTAATACTTCTATCTATTGGAAATACTGAGAGGGGGGGGTTCAATCAATATTACCTTTTTAAACAATTAGAAATTACTTTGTTATTTTATTAATCACCACAATAGATAAACAATGGACTTGTATTTAAAATCAATTATATAAATATAATTCAACAAACATTAAAAAGTTTATAAAGAATAATCATGTGTTTTGTGAAGGACACCAATCCTCTTTAGAGCACCAACTCTTGGAGACACAAATCCCCTTCTTCATGGCACCAACCCTAGGAAACACCAACTCCTTTGTCTTTAGGGCACCAACCCTAAGAAGCACCAACTCCCTTATCTTTAGGGCACCAACTCCCTTTTCTTCACACTTTACTTACTAAAGGATATGAGTCCTTCCTTGCTCCTCCCTTCCACCCTCATTTCATAAGTATCTTCAACTTTCCTTCTTGGACCCTGCTTCTGCTTTTGATCTTGTGATTTGGACTGCAGAGACACTTTCTTCTCACCGTTATTTCTTGTTTATATAGTCTTCTAACTGGTGTGATCTTTGAAGCATTGCATCCCTTTATTTGAACATTAAACCATTGCACCTCTTCATTTAAATGATAATATTAAATTTTAAATAATATCATTTTTCATTTTTATTTCTTTATTCATAGTGCTCATGATTTAACTCTTCTTTAATCATGACTATGTATCAGCTCATTAGTCTATAGAGCTCAAATTGTTGTGTATTCGAGTCTTAATCAATAGGCGCTCCCTTCAACCACTTCCCTTTGTGACCGCGGGCTCAAAACCACGGGCTTATCTATTTCACACTTTATTCTGTTACCGCTTTTCTCATTTCACCCTTATTATTCTACATGGGACCGTATTCAAATGTATGGGGGATTATTTACTTCTAGCCCCTTTAGATTCTTTACCTTATCACGTGATCAGTGTTGGAACCAGGTTCTCCGGTACTTCGTCCTTCGGGACTTCCGGCCTTTGCAGTCATTCAATCCTCTTGGAGTACATTTTGTCGAAGCGCGTATACTGTATTTACTAATAGATCAAATGGTCAATATTTAATCTTCCATTGGATGGACGATCTTGGCTTATCCAGAGGCTTCAAACAAATCGACGGTCAGGACTTAATCTACAATTGAGTGGACAGTTCTCGTTCACTTCGGGACTTCGGCAATTTGGGACTCCGACCTTTGCAGTCTTCCAACACTTTCGGAGAAAATTTCGTCGAAGGGTGTATCAACACTCCCTGCTTGATAGCTTTCACATGTACAGGATCTAGGACCGTAGAATTAGGCACAACAAAGCTCCCACTCTTCGGGTATTCGACTATTCGTGAATCTGAGACTCCGAGCTACTCGAACTCTTGAAGTAATTCAATCCCTCTACAATGTTTACCTACCGAATAAGCCATAAAGTTGTGGTACCGCTTGATGTTGGTTAACACCTCCACTTACATCTTATTAACCACTGTTTCCATAGCCCTAACCCTATTTACGATTTTTTTTTATAATAATTTGTAGGAGGAAAAGGAACAACACACTATATATAAAAATAATATAACAATGTGTACGGTGAACAAGTCTCAAAATCGCGCAGATCATTATAAGGTAAGATAACTATTAATAATTAGATTGATCATGTGTGAGAATTATGTCTCAAAATCCTAAAGTTATGTGAGAATTGATTGATCATGTGTGAGGATTGATTAGTCTTGTTTGAGGACAGATTGCTCATGTCTCCACTAAGAACATTTTTATATGTTTGTGAATCGATCACACAAAGAAATTTTTTTATATCTTTTGTGATTCGCTGACAAAGAGAACATTAGAACCGACCACTAATATATGTATAATGCTATAAATAATATATATATGGTATCATCATCGATATTGGAGTATGTTGAACCGACAGTTTGGAATTGAATTTCGTAACCAAGATATAATGTTTACGTAAAGATGGTCGAAGCTCAAGGGTCACCCTGCCCATTCCATGCGGTCCATCTCTTGTACATTGATTCTTTCTCTTTACACGCACGTTGTATGGAGCACATATTTGTCTCAATATATCCTGAGAACGCCTGGGCAATCACTCATATCATTTTTGGGTTCCAAATGTTTTGTCTCAGAATTGATTGATCATGTGTGGGAATTGATTAATCATTTATGAGGATTGATTGCTCATGTCTCCACTAGGAACATTTTTTTTTATATGGTTGTGATTCAATCACAAATTAAAAAAAAAAGTTTTTAAATGGTTGCAGTTTGCTTACATAGATAAAATCAGAAACACCAACACTAATATATGTATGATGTTATTTCCCGATTTAACTCACCACTTGTCATATTTGTTCCTGCATGGATAGTGTGTGGAGGCAGGATAGCGTGTGGACCATGGAAGAACAACCACTAAATTCTGAAGCTCAGCCACTAAATCTCGAAGCTAAGAAGAGAGCCAAGTTCAATTCCTGCCACTAAACCCCGAAGCTCAGAAGAGAGCCTTCATCTTTTCCTTTGCTTTTGGGTCGCCTTCTCCTTTAAATTAATGTTGAGTCTAATTTCTAACCAGTTTATTGCATCTCGGTCTAGGGGAGAGATAATAAATTTCTCGCATGCGATGAATCTCGTTTGATTCTAATCGAATCAATCCCCATCAAAGGACAATTGTGCTCTTATAATAAGGTGAATGACGTTCCCACCTGCACAAAACTGTTGGAGACAAGACACAGGAATTCTCGTGGAAGCTTCAACTCCTCAGCCCACAACAGACTGTAAATTGCAAGGAAGATGAATCGATATTAGGAAGAATTTCCTACTCTAAATGCAGCGGTCTTATGAAGACGAGTGGGAGTAAGAAAAGAGCAGTTTCAGTCCCCATACATGCGAAGGCCCATATATTTACAATCCTGGTTTCCTGATAAAGGTTTTGGCTGCTCTGCATTACACATTTTCATCGTTTTGGCTGCTCTGCATTGCTAGAAAAAAGGTTCATTGAATATGAAAATTTAAGTTAGCAGCCTAAAAAATTGGTTTCTTGGTCAACTAATGTTTGAAAAATGAAGTTTACATGGAAGCACTTAAACATGTCATGCCAAGAGAATACTGTAACATAGATTCATATTCATGTAAGATTTATAGCACTAGAAAGATTGTTGTTTTGTTTTTTTACAATTCAAACTAGCAGGATTACAAGATTTACTACAAGAATTACCAACGGTTCTTGACTACTGTGTGCAGCGATGCCCATAAAACACCAGTGAATATTTTCTTCGACTTCTTCCTCATACCAAAAGCAGTTGCATCATCTGTCTCTGAAATCGTGGTTTCGAATCCCAGACAGTCCATTCGAAGCAGCTGCCATGGCCATCCAGTTGTCATTCATGTGGTTGTTAACTTGATGAACGACATCCCTATTGGCGTTTTAGCGTAGATGTTCTTCATGTTCCTGACATTCAAAGCACAAAGTAAGAGCTAAAAATGTTGCACACAATTTTTCTGCTTTAGAGGATGTAAATCAATAAGTATACCTCATTGAAGCCACGACGGATGCATACAAGTTGTGGATCTGAAGCCTAGCATCAGAAGCACTCGAACGATGAAGAAGTTGGAGGCATTACCAGGCAGACATATGTTTGGAAATGAAACATGGAGGTTTATCAGGCATTAGAGAAAAGCATGGTGGGAGTCTGCGCTAGGAAAGTTATATCGTGTCATTGGGTGAAGAAAAATAGAGCATTTTTCATGCATATAGCCATGAAACTTTGGGAAATGATGGCAACTCAATAGAGTGCAGTGTGTTCATCTCAATGATGGCGTGGTGCAGTGTGTGCACGGTCCAACCAACCAGAATTTTTTATTTTAAAAATATTTTAAAATCATGACAAATATAGAAAATAAGTTATCCCATACCAAGGTTAATTAATTCAAATCATGGTTAACAAACCAATAAAAAATTCCATGATTTCGTTAAAAAAATAAAATATTTTATTTTTATTTTTCAAATAATTTCAAAATATTTTTAAAAAGTGAGTGAAGTAAATTAATATGAAAATGAACGAAACTTATGTTAAATAAATCAAAGTTTACAAATTAGAGTGCAGAATGTACCAAATAATGTAATAAATTGCAACAAATAATAGCCTATCGGATCTCAAGAACCCAACAGAAGAAACGACACTCAAATCGGATGACCGTAGCTTCTAGAAATGGCACGCAAAGGTGTACTCCTCAACAACTTCCCTGCATAAAAATGGCTTTGGCTTGGAAAATATTCAGCATAAACCTTCTATGAATCTCCTCCCATGGCCTCAAAAAGACATGGTTTATATAAATCTGAAGTTGGTAACCATATCCCAACTTCCCCCCAAGATCTGGCCTCAAAAAGGGCCCAATATCCCCCAATAATAGCCAAAAATCTCCAAAACTGCCCCTAAAATCAATGAAAATCTCTAATATATAGTGCAGAAACCCACTTTTGGGAAAATATTGGGCATATGCCCCCATTCCCGAGCGCGCGCCCTTAAAACACAGTCATATGGTTTGATGTGGCCAAGCGCCAACCCCTTCGGGGCTGCGTGCTGGCCCTCACCTTCGCTAACACTAGTCACATGTCAAAACACCATGGGACCGAGCCCAAACTTCGTGCCCAACTATTGGTTATAGCCCCGGGTCTTATGGCATTGGATTCGCTAGTGGTTAGGCCCAGATCCTGTGGCCCCCGCGCCCATGTATTGTTGGAATGGAGCACCTGCATGGTTGTATGGGAAGGCTACGACCGTGGACTAGGGCTAGGCCCCAACCCTTTCTGCCTCCATTTAACTCCTTTTGAAAAATTAAATATATTATTAACCATATAGTTAAGAATATCCAACGGTGGATGGGTTGGTAGACCCGATCCAACCAAGTCACTTGCCCGGTGGGAGAGGTCTCCGGTTCAAATCCCAAGCACTCCATATTTTGCAATAAAAACTGACCAAAAAATTGTTGTTAGCACTATAACAATTTTTGATGGAATCCAAGTTTCGGGACTTAGCAAGAGGCTAAACCGGTGTAGAGGTGCGATAAACTGGAGGACGGGGCCATATCTAGCAGAAGGAGGTTGAGTCTAGCAGAAGTGTGGAGTTGATAGGACCCGTCGGGCCACATATCACAAGCGTCGCAGATCAACGGTCAAGGATCATTTTGGGCTAAAACTAGCGCGTAGGTTAATTCTTGAAAGAGGGCCGAAAAGGATACCATGGTTTCGGCTCGAAACCATGTGGCACCACCGGATGCATTTCGGGGAGAAAAGCAGTCTATCCCAAACCACTTTGCCTCGTTCCCGAAATCGAGTGTATATAAACGAGTGGGCCCTTGTCATTATTCTATGTTTTTTCAAATCATTGGAACATTGAAAGTTGGTGCGACCGTTCCCTTCGAACTAAAGCTCAACAATACACCAAAATCATGCGTCTTCTTCTCATTCACAGGTATTTTTCATCACCACCATGGATCTTGTCATTTTATCTATAACAGAGCAAGATCCCCCGCCAAACGAAGAAGCCCTAATTGACATAGATTCTAATGTGTTCGACACCGAAATAACCGTCTCACCCGTCTCCGTGTCCAGAGCCAATTTTTCAGATAATGTAGGGAGACATATACCCTTTCTTGAAGCGGTCCAAGTCTCCATAGTCCCTTATGTCATCGAGGTCTCATTCCCTTTCCCGAAATTCATAGGTTGGTGCGCAGAGAAATATTCACAGGAAGAAAAGGTCGTCTTAAATAAATTAGGGTTGGAGGTCCTGTGTAGAGTAGATAGCTCGTCCATTCGATATGCCCTCGGCATACCAGAGTCCCCCTCCACAACGTCTGAACCCTTCGAGGAAGAAAATCTAGTTACGATTTACAAGGAATGTCCCCCCGAGGTCAAAAACCTATTTTTGCAGACAATTGTCAAACCCGAGCATTATTCTGAGAGTCTTTCCTTTCCAATGAATGCAAATGTCATGGTTATTGAAATCCAATGGGCTTGTTCCATACTCAGTCAAATTTTAGGTTTAAATAATGACAAATATGTAGTTCAGGTCATGTTAGGTTTTCTGTTAACTTTTTTCCAGTCAGAGTCCAGTCAGTATCAGTTTTGATAAATTCATAGATGATAATGTACACAAACAACTAGTGAATTTCCAATCACTAAGGCACTTCAGGTATTACACATACTTGTTGAAGATGTTCCTGGAGACAAACAAGATAGATTTCCCTAAAGCAACATTCATCTCAACTAAATGCAAAAGAATCACAATGATCATTTTCATAAATAAGATCACGTCCAGAGTTTACAGCATGATCTTCAACACCAACATGCCAAGAGTCCTAGAGGATATGAAAAGTTATTTGTAGCCAAATCCAGAAAACTGAGTGGGAGATTGGGTGTTGTTCATGCATTCTACAGTAATTTGGGTATATGGTTTTCAAGAGGCCCCTTACCTTCTGCCTATTTTTCTGACACCCAGAGTCTTTTCCCTAGAGTTCATCAGGCAAAGAATCATCTCAGAGATAGAACATTTACTGAAACTGCACAAATCATCCAACCTCAAATTTGCTTTCATCATAGGACCCTTTGTTGTAAAGACTAGATCCTGCTTATCTCAGATCTAGGCCAAACTCAAGGAGTTTGGATTTCCACAACTACAAGGGAGAATATATGATCCACATCAGGTCGTATCTAAAATTAGATTGATGAACAAATAGGCCCCTTATGAACATGAGTACGTTAAAGGTTTTGACAAATTGGTAAATTTAGAAACCTGTGTTGATATGAAAGCCATCTTGTAGCTTGCTCAAACACAACAAGTGGGGCCAACCCTACAATAGACTCCTCAAAAGTTGATACTCCAAGTTCCCAAAGTAAGTCTCTACACCAAGAGAAGCAGTTCAGAGGCCCTAGGCACTAGCAGTCAACAGACTACTCCCAAGAAAATAAAGATCACACAATCCCCAGAGATATTAGATCTGGAGGAAGAAGAGCCTAAAGAGAAGGTACATACAGATGTGGTGGAGAGTGACACTAGCAAGGAAGAAGCTGGTAAAAGAAGTATGCCCCAAAGTGAAAGCAGCTTAAGAGATTTCAACAGCAAAAAACACATTTTTGATAAAGCACCTGGAGCAGTCTATCAATCTAAAGAATATTTGGAAAGGCAATATGTTGTGAAAGGAAGCTTGGCCATGAGTGAAATAAGAGAGTTGATACATGAGGTAGAAAAGTTTTCTCATCACAAGTCTTTTCTGTCCACAGTCAAGGATATAGAGAAGAAGACACTCAACATAGAAGTTAAAGATGAGGATAAAGTGTTTAAGGTTAAGTTGCATTATGAAAACATCAGTGCCCCAGACAAGGTGAAATTCCACAGAAACACTATTGACATGTTGTATTCAGAATACTGGGGTCTGATCTTGAAGAATTCAAGGCTGACAACTCATGCACTTAAGTTGGAGGGACAATTGAGACAAGAGAAAGCATCCAACAGAGCTTGGTAGACTCAAGTCAAAAGATTAGAATCTGAAGGACCTCGCGGAGTGAAATCTTCCTTAGAAGAGAAAGACAAGATGATTCAGAGAATGAAGAAAAAATTAAATATGTCTGCCACAGAGCATCCATAAACAGTAGAGTTGGTTGCTCTAGAACAAGAGAAAGAGGCATTTCGACAAGAAGCATTGAATTACAAGGCCAAATTATTGCATCTAGATAAAGAAAAGGTGAATTGGTCACAAGGATAGGCAGAAGTATCAAACATGGCTGTAGTTGTACCTTGTACTATAGAAACTAGGTCAAACACTGAAGGACTTGTCCAGTCTATGTCACAAGTTAGCCTGAAGGCAGGAGAAATCAAAATCCTTAAGGGAGATATAGAAAAACTGCAGAAAGAAATGAAAATAAAGAATGAGAAGATGGCCCAGTTCCAGAAAGAAAATCAAGCTTTGCAGGAAAGAGTAGACAAGTTGAAGACAAGGTTGAAAGGCAAAGGACTTTTGCAGGGAGCCAAACACGTCATCTAGGATTCCATTGTTGTTGAAGCTTCCAAGTTCAGGGTGTACCTAAATTTCATAAATGACAAAGATATCATGGCCATCACAACCAGAAGCAGGTGCACTGTTGTGAATGAGAAACTAGCGAACAAACCCTCGAAGTGGGCCTGAAATTCTATAAATATGTTGAATTCCATCCCCACGTCTGAAATTCAGACCATTAGGGTCAAAGAAGGGCCAGGAGGGTCATTGGCAAGCATAACTTTCTTAAGTCAGTTGAAACCAAATCCATACGGATGGATCAGAGTATACATGAATTCAAGGATCTGTTTGAAGAGTTGTTCATCAAAGGCCTCCCACCATTTTGGGATGGCAAGGGAAAATTATATGATTAGGAGGAATACAACTCTCACGTCACTCAATGCAGGATGGATCACTCCAGGTTTGAAGGCCTGTAGGAAAACTTGAAAGGAACAAATCTGGTGGAGTATTTGACCACAGATTTCAAGATCTTAAATCAGTTAAAGACAATAAATGTCGGGCTGCCAACCATGACTTATGCCTCATGCATTGACCTGGAGATCCTGATCAAGGAAATGATGGACTACGAGATCCCTTATGACTTGCAGTGGAAGGAGATAATGCAGCTAGGCAAGAAAAAATGCAGTTTTCCAGAAACCAAAAAATAGCCTCCAAGTGTCACCAAAT
>JASDQU010099890.1:21348-34907 GCA_032191745.1 Picea mariana | reverse complement strand
TAATAGTTTCGAATGTATTAATGTTGGCATAAGTCCAAGGGCACCTTTTAGTTGTTTTGAAATTCAATTGTGTTTTTTTGGAGCTGAATTGAATACATATGCCAAAGCTTTTGAAGTCTCTATGAAAAGATTCTAATGGTGGTGATATGAGTTTTGTCTCCTCTCATTGTATGTATTTCCCGTGTTCTTTGATTCCATTTTCATTTTCTTTTGTTTAAATTGGATAGTTAAAAGCTCAGAATTCATCCCTATATTCTCTCGGCTTAAGCAATTTAAATTGTGTAATTTTCTTCCTAACTAATTTAGAATTCATTTCAGTAATGCTCTGATGTAGTTACTTGTTTTCTCCTTCTTCTTACACTCTGCTTAAATACAATTTATAACTCAGATTCATCGCCTCATTTAGCCTTTATCCTCTAGAGATTTCTACCGGCCAGTCATTTTTTTCATTCACTTTCAAAATTCTGACTCCATAGCCCTAAGTGTACCTCCCTTTCCTTGCTAGCAACTTTACAAAAAAACCCCAAAACAAACTAAATCTAGCCACTGATTACCAAAGAAACATCAAGTGACACGAGAGATCCCTCTCTGAGCTGAGTAGGCTAGTATCCAACTCTAAAGTAAGTTGAAATAGTTACCTCTTTCATTTTTCTATCGGTCGAAAAAATTTTACAGAGTGTTAACATTCTAGCGCCATTGTCGGGGATTGAAAGTGAAATCTTCCCTGGGAAAAAAATGACTTAAAACTTTAGTTTTGATTTATGAGGGTGACAGTGAATCAAATACCTTATTGGATGAGATTATTTTTTCCCTGGTGACTCCATTACCAAGAGACCAGTTGTACCAAGTAGTTTCAACTAGAAATCTTGGCTCCCAAGAGAATTCACACTAGGAGAAACCCAGACCCAAAAGCTGCAATCCCTGTGTCTGATCCTGAAAAGATTGTACACAAAAGAAAAAAAAGGCAAATAAGCTCAGTTTTGCATTTAGACAGATATCTATCCTTGCCCAAAGATGGAGTAACAAGCATTGAATATCTTGAGTTTGATGTAAAATTTGAGCAAACTTTGTTCAGAACTAAATCTGAATCTTGTTTGAATGAGGTCATCTTTGACAAAAAGAGATTCCAAGATTTGATTTTAGCTGCATATGCAAGGCCTATAGTGATTCATACTCAGAACCAACAGACACTCCAACCTCTCACAGTAGCAATGGAATTTATATTTTCTCCTCTTGTACTTCCTTCTCAGTTACATGATTTACCTCGAGAGTATAATCTAAGGATCAAACTGTATGATGTTGAAGGTAGTGTGTCAGCCCATAAACATCTAGATTGGTTCAATGATTTTATAGACTTGGAAGAAGTAGATTTTGAATATGAAAAAATGAGGTTGTTTGCAAAAAGTCTTACAGGAGAAGTGAGGAAGTGGTTCAGATCTCTTCCAGCAGCTAGTATCATAAATTTTGAGACCTTTGAAACTAGTTTTCTTGCAAAGTGGGGTGACAAGAAAAACCCCCTTCAGTTGTTGAATCAGTATAAAAACATGAGGAGGTCACCTAACGAAACAATGTAGGAGTTTTCAGCCAGATTTGTAAAGGTCTATAATCTGATTCCTACTGAGGTAAACACCCCCCCCCCCCAAAGCTGCTCAACTCAGATATGTTGATTCTTTTGAAATTTATTTTTCTTTGTTANACCCCCCCCCAAAGCTGCTCAACTCAGATATGTTGATTCTTTTGAAATTTATTTTTCTTTGTTATTAAAGGAATGGAGACCTGCTTCATTAGATGATATGATGACTGATGCCATAGAAGTTGAGGTAAATATAATGGCTTCAGGAAAGATCAAATCTAACTTTGAAAGGGACATGAATAAAGCTCAAGATAAGGCACAACCTTCAACCTCACTAACATCAGAAGAAAGGTTTGAAATGATGATGAAAACCATGGAGAAAATGATGGAGAGAATGGCCTTAGATAATAAGCCTAACACCATAGAACAGGATGATGGTCCTCCCAGAGATTAGAGAAGACCAACAATCCCACAAATCAGACAAAGAAATCAAGGAAATCAAGGAAATCAAGGGAATCGGGGAAATCAAGGGAATCAAGGAAATCAAGGAAATCAAGTAAATCAAGGAAATCAAGGAAATTAGGGGGACCAACAAATAAGGCCTCATTTTCAAAATAATTATGTGAATGAGAATTATGATGGATATTTTGAAGACAACATGAACTATTGTGATGATAAAGAAACATAGGTGTTTTTGACTAAAGAAGAACATGACCAGTTCATGGATGCAAATGCGATCTTCATGCAAGATGAGGAGGAAAGGTTATCAGTAGAAAGGGAAGATTACCAAATAGGATTGCAGAATGCCATCATGCAATTCCAGAGAAAATATAATATTCGAAATCAAAAAGTACCTGCAAACCCCCCAAAGGGAAATCCTCCAAAAGGAAACCCCACCAAAGAAGCTCAGAATAACATACCTTCTTCAAGTCAGCCCAAAAAGGACTCTGCTGCAAAAGATGTTGTGGACAAAGGAAACCAAAAAGAAGAGCCCCAACAGAAAATACCATAAGCAAGGAAAGAGATAGTCAGCAAGGAGGTAGAGAAGACCTCCCCTTCCTTTAATTTTGAAAGTGAAATGGCCAAGATTAAAATCTTTGTACCTTTCAACAAGTTGATAAAAAACACTGAATACAGAAATCATATCATCAAGATGCTCAATATGGAACAAAATTCTGACACTTTGAACATACAAGATGATCACCCAGTCGTCTTATTTGGCCCATGTGTAGAGGAAAATAGTGATGCTGAAGAGGTCCCCCCTTTCTATGTCAGCTTGAAAATCCATGATATGACTCTGCACAATGCCATGTTGGATTCAGGAGCATCCCATAACCTAATGCCCAAGGTGGTCATGGACCAACTAGGCCTTGACATCACAAGGCCTTACAAAGACCTGTTCTCTTTTGATTCAAGGAAGGTGAAGTGCCTAGGTCTTATCAAAGATTTGGTGGTGTCTTTAGCCGAAATCCTAGCAAAGAATATGGTCATGGATGTAGTGGTTGTTGATGTTCCTCCCAAGTTTGGCATGCTTTTATCCAGGTCATGGGCTACACAATTGAAGGGAACTCTCCAGATGGACATGTCATACACCACCATTCCTGTCTTTGGTCAATATAGGAGGTTGTATAGAGAGGTTTTTCTCAAATATATGGTCAGAAACAAGTCACAGTCGAATAATCATCCCATATACTCTATGGAAACTGATTTGTGATCTTCTATTTTCTTCAATGATCTATGTTTTGAAGAAACAGGGCCAGAAATTGATATGGCTGACAAAGATAGATCTGACCAACAAATTGAGAAGTTTTCAGAGCATCATGACAATGAAGAAGATCAGATGTGGAATATGAGTTTTGATGGATCTACCAATAGAGAGGGAGTAGGGTCTGACATATGGATCAATTACCCTAGAGGAAATTCAAAACTGTGTTCTTACAAACTTGCCTTTGATTGCACAAATAACATGGACGAATTTGAAGAATTAGTATTGGGATTGAAGGTTTTGAAGGAACTGGGTGCCAAAATAATAGTTGTGCATGGAGATTTTGAGCTAATTATCAATCAGATAAAAGGTATATACTAAGAAAAACATCCCAGACTGAGGGCATATAGAAACATAGTGTTAGATCTTCTTGAGAAATTCCCAGAGTATAATCTTTCAGTGATTCAAAGAGGGCAGAATCAGATTGTCGATGCCTTGGCTACTTCAGCTTCACTCTTCAAAATTCCAATTTTCCCTAAAAGAAAATATGAGATTGAGGTCAAGCACAAGCTAGCAATACCAGATAATATTAAGTACTGGCAGGTTTTTGAAGATGACAAAGAAATAGAAAGCTTCCTCAACATGGAGAATGAATTTGAGAATCTGAACATTGATGAAGAATATTGTGATGAAGAAGTAGATGTAGTTGCTTTCAAAAAGGATGGTTACTTGGACAATCGGATTGCAGGCAGAGATATAGTTCAGTTGAAGAGAAACATCATTCCCAAGGGTCTGGTCCCATTGGAGAAGCGCTTTGATAATAATGATGTGGCCAAAATTCCAAAAATGATGGTAAATGAAGAGGATGTGGAAGATTGCAATATTGGGACTCGGGAGGATCCCAAGATCATTAAGTTGTCCAGAACACTCATCCCTAAAGTCAAGGAGAGATATATCAAATTAATGAAAGAGTTCCCTGATGTTTTTTCCTGGAGCTATGAAGATTTGAAATTTTATGACACCAATATAATTCATCATGTGATCCCAATCAAAGAAGATCACAAACCTTTCAAACAAAAATTAAGAAGGATAAACCCTTTGTTGTTTCCCTTGATTGAGAAAGAGGCAAAGAATTTATTTGAAGCCAAGATCATAGTGTCCTTGAGGTTTTCTAAATGGGTGGAAAATGTGGTGCCAGTCAGAAAAAAGAGTGGAGAAATCAGGTTGTGTGTGGATTTCAGAAATCTAAACAGGGTGTCTCTAAAGGACAACTACCCACTGCCTAAGATGGGTCACATTTTACAGAAAGTGGTAGGTTCTCAAAAAATGTCAATGTTGGATGGCTTCTCTAGATACAATCAGATTATGGTGCACCCTGATGATCAGGAAAAGACAACATTCACAACACCATGGGGTACATTCATGTATGTCAATATGCCTTTTGGGATCACAAATGTAGGGGCAACATTTCAAAGAGATATGGACATAGCTTTTGTTGATGAAAAAAACAAATTCATTGTTATCTACCTAGATGATATCACTATGTATTCTCTTTTGGATGAAAAACACCTCAAGCATCTAAGAAGGGCATTTCATAAGTGTAGAAAGTTCGGTATCTCGTTGAACCCAAAGAAATCAACTTTCGTCATGGAAGAAGGAAAGTTGTTGGGACACACTATTTAAAAGGAAGGGATAAAGATAGATCCCAGCAGATTTGAGGGAATCTTAAAAATTGGCATACCTAGAAGTAAAAAATAGGTGCAATCTTTCCTAGGAAAGGCAAATTTTCAGAGAAGGTTTATCCCTAACCTGGTTGAAATAATAAAGTATATTACTAGCATGCTCAAGAAAAGAAATGAAATAAAGTGGATCCCTGAAGCCAGAAATTCCTTTGAGGATATTAAAGTGGAATTGACCAAGGCTCTAGTACTGTCCAGTCCTGATTTTGAAAAGGACTTCATATTGTTCTCTTTTGCTTCAGAGCACACAATTGCTGGTGTTTTTCTACAGAAGGATGAGCAGAATTTTGAGAAGCCCATAGCATAGTACAATAGGACATTGAGGGATGCCCCCTTGAAGTATGATATCATGGAGAAGCAGGCATATGCACTAGTCAAGGCCTTGAAAGAGTTCAGAGTTTACATCTTTCATTCCCACACTACTGCTTATATGCCCAGTAGTTTTGTGAAAGACATCTTAAACCAGCCTGATCCAGAAGGAAAAAGAGGTAAATGGATAGATGTGCTGTTAGAATATGACCTTGAGATCAAACCTACAAAGTTGATCAAGGGACAGGGGCTTGCAAAGATGATGGCACAGACCAATTATGAACTCTTAGGAATAAATTTCATGGCTGACTTGTCAACAGGTGCAGAGGAAGAGAGAGCCCCTCAGATATAACAAAATTTCCTTGACTGCCCATGGTATGCAGATATCATTTATGTGTTGATAAATTTGCAGGCTCCTCCTGAATTGAGTAAAACAAAGGCCAGATTCTTAAAGCTGAAAGAAACAAAGTTTTGTATGGTAAATCAATCTCTATATTGGGAGGATCCAGGGGGGATTTTGTTGAGATATTTGTTGGAAGAATAAGTAGAGAAGACCATCAGAGAGTTCCATAAGGGTGACTGTGGAGGCCACCATTATTGGAAAACCATTGTGCACAAGATTTTGAGGGTTGGGTTCTATTGGCCTGGAATTTTTTCTGATGTCTATAAAGAGGTTTCAAGATGTCAAGATTGTCAAATTTTTTATGGGAAAATAAAATTACAGCCTATGCCTTTGAAACCCATCTCTCTTGAAGCACCTTTTAGACAGTGGGGACTTGATTTTATATGAGAAATACATCCGCAATCCTCATCTCAGCACGAGTGGATTCTGACAACAATAGATTACTTCACTAAGTGGATTGAGGCAGTTCCCACCAGGAAGGCAACATATGTTGTTATCATCCAGTTTTTGGAAGACAATATTTTGTCCAGGTTCGGATGTCCAATCAAAATCATCACAAACAACGCAACAACATTTAAATCCAA
Organism: Picea mariana; assembly: GCA_032191745.1. NCBI lineage: Eukaryota > Viridiplantae > Streptophyta > Pinopsida > Pinales > Pinaceae > Picea > Picea mariana. The sequence goes on along the minus strand of JASDQU010099890.1, from coordinate 28,594 downwards.
AAATATGGAGAAATTTTTCAGTGATTACAACATAAATCTTGGCCACTCCACTTCTTATTACCCTCAAGGCAATGGTTTGGCTGAGTCATCAAACAAGAGCTTGACCAGAATTATAAAAAGGTTATTGCAAGATAATAAAAAGGCTTGGCACAAAAATCTCATCCATGCAATATGGGCTGACAGAATCACTCCAAAAAGATCTATTTCCACTTCACCTTTTCAGATTGTTTATGGCACAGAGGAAATTTTTCCTACTACATTGGGGTTCCCATTGATGAAGTTGTTACAGGAACAAGATGCTGAGACAGATGCCACTCGGAGAAGAAAAGATGAACTAATCAATGTACAACAAACAAGAGAAAAGGTCTTCAATAATGCTCAGATGCACCAAGAAAAGATCAAAAAATCTTTTGACAGACATACCAAAGAAGATAATTTCAAAGTGGGAGACTTGGTATTGAGATGGGATGCCAGAAATGAAGATAAGGGAAAACATGGAAAATTTGATCATCTATGGTTGGGATCGTTCAAAATTGCAGCATACCATGGGAGCAATGCCTATATGATATAGGAAATTAATGGAGACATCGTTGGAGGAGGGCCTATGAATGGCAGGTTCCTCAAGCATTATATCATTTAAAACAATCATCACCTTTCCCATTCATTGTACATAATCATTTTCGCTTTTTGCATGAAGAAATTGAAATAAAATCAGCATAATTGAAGCCCGAGGTGAAAGCCCTGAGTCATGTTGTGTAGGTTTTGAAGTTTTGAATAAAGGTTGGTAGATTCAGATTGCAGGAATAAATTACAGCCCAATGGGTAGGCACTTGATCTACCATTTTTTTCTACCTCGCAGGGAGGATAGCATCCTCAGTTGGAGCCCATGTTATCACTATAACAATTTTTTGATGGAATCCAAGTTTCGAGACTTAGCGAGAGAATAAATCGGTGTAGAGGCGTGATAAATTGGAGGACGGGGCCATATCTAGTGGAAGGAGGCTGAGTCTAGCGAAAGTGCGGAATTGATAGGACCTGGCGGGCCATAGATCACAAGCGTCACAGATCAATGACCAGGGATCATTTTGGGCTGAGAACTAGCGCGTAGGTTAATTCTTGAAAGTGGGCTGAAAAGGATACCATGGTTTTGGCTTGGGACCACGTCACGCAACCAAATGCAATTTGAGGTGAAAATAAGTCTATCCCAAACCACTTTGCCTTGTCCCCAAAATCAGGTGTATATAAAGGAGTGGGCCCTTGTCATTATTCTATGTTTTTTCAAACCATTGGAACGTTGAAAGTTGGCGTGATCGCTCCCTTCGAACTGAATCTCAACAGTGCACCAAACTCACATGTCTTCCGCTCATTTGGGGGTATTTTTATTCACCACCATGGATCATGTCATTTTTTCTATAACAGAGAAGAATCCCCCGCCAAACGAAGAATCCTTATTGACAGAGATTCTGAAGTGTTCGACATCGAAATAACTGTCTCACCCGTCTCCGTGTCCAGAGCCAATTTGTCAGATAATTTAGGGAGACAGATACCCTTTCTCGAAGCGGTCCAAGCCTCCATAGTCCCTTATGCCATCAAGGTCGCATTCCCTTTCCCAGAATTCATAGTTTGGTGCACAGAGAAATACTCATAGGAAGAAAAGGTTGTCTTAAATAAATTAGGGTCGAAGGTCCTATGTAGAGTAGATAGTCTATCCATTTGATACGCCCTCGGCATACCAGCGTCCACCACTACAACGTATAAACCCTTCGAGGAAGAAAATCTAGTTACGGTTTACAAGGAATGTCCCCCTAAGGTCAAAAACCTATTTTTGCATACAATTGTCAAACCCGAGCATTATTCTGAGAGCCTGTCCTTGCCAATGAATGTAAATGTCATGGTTATTTAAATCCAGTGGGCCTGTTCCATACTTAGTTAGATTTTAGGTTTAGATAATGAAAAATATGTAGTTGAGGTCATGTTAGGTTTTTTGTTAACTTCTTTCCAGTCAGTCAGTCCGTATTAGTTTTGATAAATTCATAGTTGATAATGTACACAAACAGCTAGTGAATTTCCAATCACTAAGGCACTTCAGGTATTACACATACTTGTTGAATATGTTCCTAGAGACAAACAAGATAGATTTCCCTAAAGCAACATTCATCTCAACTGAATGTAAAAGAATCACAATGCTCATTTTCATAAATAAGATCATGTCCAGAGTTTATAGCCTGATCTTCAACACCAGCCTGCTAAGAATCCTGGAGGACATGAAAAGTTATTTGTAGCCAAATCCAGAAAACAGAGTGGGAGATTGGGTGATGTTCATGCATTCTATAGTAATTTGGGTATATGTTTGTCAAGAGGCCCCTTATCTTCTGCCTATTTTTCTGACACACAGAGTCTTTTCCCTGGAGTTCATCAGGCAAAGAATCATCTCAAAGACAGAACATTTCTTGAAACTGCACAATGCATCCAACCTCAAATTTCCTTTCATAATAGGACCCTTTGTTGTAAAGACTAGATCCTACTTATCTCGGATCTAGGACAAACTCAAGGAGTTTGTATTTTCACAACTACAAGGGAGAATATATGATCCACATCAGGTCATATCTAAAAGAAGATTGATGAACAAATAGGCCCCTTATGAACATGAGTATGTTGAAGGTTTTGACAAATTAACAAATTTAGAAACCTGTGCTGATATGGAAGCCATCTTGCAGCCTCCTCAAACACAACAAGTGGGGCCAACCCCACAACAGACTCCTCAGAATATGATACTCCAAGTTCCCAAAGTAAGTGTCTACACTAAGAGAAGTAATTCAGAGGCCCTAGGCACCAACAGTCAGTAGATTGCTCCCAAGAAAATAAATATCACACAATCCCCACAGATAGTATATCTGGAGGAAGAAGAGCCTAAAGAGCGAGTAATTATGGATGTGCTGGAGAGTGGCACCAACAAAGAATAATACGGTAAAAAAAGTACGCCCCAAAGTGAAAGTAGCTCAAAATATTTCAGCAACAAAAAACACATTTTTGATAAAGCACATGGAGCGGTCTATCATTTTAAAGAAGATTTGGCAAGGCAATATGCAGTGAAAGGAAGCTTGGCCATGAGTGAAATAAGAGAGTTTCTACCTGAGGTAGAAAAAGTTTCTCAGCACAAGTATTCTCTGTTCAGAGTCAAGGATATAGAGAAGAAGACACTCAACAGAGCAGTTGCAGATGAGGATAAAGTGTCTGAGGTTAAGCTGCATTATGAAAACATTAGTGCCCCAGACAAGGTGAAATTCTACAGAAACACGAGTGACATGATCTATTCAGACTACTTGGGTCTGAGCTTGAAGATTTCAAGGCTGACAACTCATGCACTTAAGTTGGAGGGACAGTTGAGACAAGAGAAAGCATCCAACATATTTTGGTAGACTCAAGTTAAGAGATTAGAATCTGAAGTCCCTGAGGGAGTGAAAGCTTCCTTAGAAGAGAAAGACAAGATGATTCAAAGCATGAAGAAAAAACTAAAGATGTATGCCACATAGAATCCACAAACAACATAGCTAGTTTCTCTAGAACAAGAGAAAGAGGCATTTCGACAAGAAGCATTGAATTAGAAGGCCAAAGTATTACAGCTGGAGAAAGAAAAGGTGAATTGGTCACAAGGATAGGTAGAAGTATCAAACATGGTTGTAGTTCTACCTTGTACTACAAAAGCTAGGTCAAACACTGAAGGACTTGTCTAGGCTATGTCACAAGTTAGCCTGAAGGTAGGAGAAATCAAAATCCTTAAGGGAGATATAGAAAAGATGCAACACGGAAAGAAAATAAAGGATGAGAAGATGGCCCAGTTCCAGAAAGAAAATCAAGCTTTGCAGGAAAGAGTAGACAAGTTGAAGACAAGGTTGAAAGGAAAAGGACTTTTGCAGGAAGACAAACACGTCATCTAGGATTCCATTGTTGCTGAAGCTGCCAAGTTCAAGGTGTATCTAAATTTCATAAATGACAAAGATAGCATGGCCATCACAACCAGAAGCAGGTGCACTATTGTGAATGAGACACTGGCGAAAAAACCCTCAGAGTGGGACTAGAATGCTATAAATCTATTGAATTCCATCACCACCTTTGAACTTCAGACCATTGGGGTCAAAGACAGGAATGCATTGATCATTTAGGCCAGGAGGGTCATTGCCAAGCATAACTTGCTTAAGTTAGTTCAAACCAAAGCCATACAGATGGAGCAGAGTATACAGGAATTCAAGGATCTATTTGAAGAGTTGTTCATCAAAGGCATCCCACCATTTTGGGATGGCAAGGGAAAATTATATGATTAGGAGGAATACAACTCTCACGTCGCCCAATGTAAGATGGATCACTCCAAGTTTGAAAGCCTGTAGGAAAACTTGAAAGGAACAAATCTGGTGGAGTATTTGACCACAGATTTTAAGATCTTAAATCAGTTCAAGATAGTAAATATCAGGCTGCCAACCATGACTGATGCCTCTTGCATTGACCTAGAGATCCTGATCGAGGAAATGATGGACTACGAGATCCCTTCTAACCTACAGTGGAAGGAGATAGTGTGGCTAGGCAAGAAAAAATGCAGTTTTCCAGGAACCAAAAAATAGCCTCCAAGTGTCACCAAATTGGCAGGTTCGACAGAAGACCAAAGTAGGACAGATGGTGAAGAAAGAAGTTGAAGAGTCAGAAGAACCGACCGATGGTTCATGAAACATTTTGATTGATCAATCATTGTGATTGGTTCCTTTACCGAAACTGTCAAATGTAATTATTGTAGTCAGTTTTAAGAAGCTTAAACATTTCCGTTCAGCTATTGTAATCGGTTTCTAATTGAAAGAAACTTGAATTGTATAAATGCTAGTAGTTTCGAATGTATTAATGCTGGCAGAAGTGCAAGGGCACCTTTTAGTTGTTCTGAAATTCAATTGTAATTTTCTGGAGCTGAATTGAATACATATGCTGAAGCTTTTGAAGTCTCTATGAAAATATTCTAATAGTGGTGATATGAGTTTTGTCTCCTCTCATTATATGTATTTCCCGTTTTCTTTAATTCCATTTTCATTTTCTTCTGTTTAAATTGGATAGTTAAAATATTAGAATTCATCTTTGGATGCTCTCGGCTTAGCAATTTAAAGTGTGTAATTTTCTTCCTAACTGATTTAGAATTCATTTCAGTAATGCTCTGATGCAGTTACTTGTTTTATCCTTCTTCTTACACTCTGCTTAAATACAATTTATAACTCAAATTCATCGCCTCATTTATCCTTTATCCTCTAGAGAGTTCTATCGGCTAGTCATTGTTTTCATTCACTTTCAGAATTTCGACTCCATAGCCCTAAGTGTCCCTCCCCTTCCTTGCCAACAAATTTACAAAAAAACCCCAAAACAAACTAAATCTAGCCACTGATTACCAAAGAAACATCAAGTGACACGAGAGAGCCCTCTCTGAGTTGAGCAGGCTAGTATCCAACTCTGAAGTAGGTTGAAACAGTTACCTCTGTCGTTTTTCTATCAGTCGGAAAAAGATTACAGAGTGCTAATAGGTGCCATGTGGCACCCCACTATTCTCCCACATAATCTGCCACGCATCAAAGTCTCATTGGTCCAACTGTCTGCCTGATCTAAAAAAGAAGAAGACTTGTAATCTTGAAAATACTTGCAAGTAAATTTTATGTGTTAAAAGCAAATGGATCAACTTTGCAACACATCATTAATAGGATTTACTCATTCAAGATACATATAAACAACAGCATAATCAATGAACAGAAAAAACATAACACAACAAATGATAAAGGAGTTCACCCCTCTCTTGGGCTACATCTCCTGGTCCAGCTTCCAATGGATCATTTGTATTATTTGCTCAAAGTGCTAAAAAATGTGCTTTACAATGTTCAAACTATCAAATAGACTACTCCAATGGCTTCAGAACGTCCAAAAACCCCTAGCTGGGCTTTTTCGGCACCTCGTTTGGCCAAACAACGAAGAAGATAGGCTTCCTTGAAGTCTCCTCTTCAAGATTGTTGTCTCTGCATCTACAAATTGCACCCTTGCACATTCAACCTAGCACACACGCTATTTAAAGCATAAAAACCCGGCACCGAACACAACCGTGCCAACGGTGAGAACTGTAGGACGGTTATGGGCACGCCAGCCCCTAACCACCAAGCTCGTGGGCACATGTGGGTCATAGAACCAACTGCATATATAAAAAGGCTAACATTTAAACTCAACTTCCCCGCGCGCTCCGTGACAAGGTCACATGTCATGAGCTATGTGACCGGAGGCTTTAATACATAAACCCCATGCATTTGAACTGTGGTCATGTGGTTGAGGGTTGTGCGACCGGGGGTTGGGCTCTGTTTGTAACACAACTCCCGCGCAAATGATATGGTAACGGTCCTATGTGTAAAACAATAGAACCACGGGTCGGGGCTAAGCCCCAGCCCGAACCCCCGCCATATCAAACATTACATTAATTCAAATACATTAAAACGCATATAATTAACAAGGAACAATGCGTAGCCCATTGGCAGGGCGGACTTTGCAAAGGCTTTGACCGGTGGGGGAGGTCTGGGGTTCAAATCCCACAGACTCCATATAATTTTGAACCAATAACCAATATAATGGTGCCACGTGGCAGCCCATGACTGGGCCACGTGGCACTCAACCACAAACCAAAAACTGCCACGTGTCGAAACATGATTCGTCCAAATGTCAGCCAATCCAAAACTGCCACGTCAGTGTATGGTCTCTGCCACGTCAGCCTGTACGGACTGCACAGTCAGCGTCCCTTTTTTTGCCTGTTTGAGGATTCGAACAGATCGCAATATCTCTCACTCCCGACGTTCGTTTGAACCCAAATGAGTTGTGTTGGGTTCACAATGACGAGGCCTACGCTCTCGTCCGATTTGAAGCGATTATGAGCACTTTGAATTTTTGAGCAAAATTTGATCCCCTGATCACACCTCCCCATTGGGAAGATTTTGGACCTCCAAAAGACTATTTTCAGTCTATTTGAAGATGAGGGTATAGTTCCCTCACCCTTCTAACCTCAATCCACTTGGCTTTGCTTGGATTTGTTCCTTTAAGACCAACTCGAAGATACTCCACATTTCCTCGTTTTGAAGTTCGCATTCTCCTGTCAAGGATGGTGTCTTCATGCAGTTCTGTAAGATATTCTGGGGAAAAATCAGCTATAGAAGGAATCTGAACATGTTCTCCATGATCATCAATCAAC
>JASDQU010099890.1:0-20992 GCA_032191745.1 Picea mariana | reverse complement strand
ACCCGGTCGTCTTATTTGGCCCACGTGTAGAGAAAAATAATGATGCTGAAGAGGTCCCCCCTTTCTATGTCAGCCTGAAAATCCATGATATGACTCTGCACAATGCCATGTTGGATTCAGGAGCATCCCATAACCTAATGCCCAAGGTGGTCATGGACCAACTAGGCCTTGACATCACAAGGCCTTACAAAGACCTGTTCTCTTTTGATTCAAGGAAGGTGAAGTGCCTAGGTCTTATCAAAGATCTGGTGGTGTCTTTAGCCGAAATCCCAGCAAATAATATGACCATGGATGTAGTGGTTGTTGATATTCCTCTTAAGTTTGGCATGTTGTTATCCAGGTCATGGGCTGCAAAATTGAAGGGAACTCTCCAGATGGACATGTCATACACCACCATCCCTCTCTTTGGTCAAGATAGGAAGTTGTATAGAGATTTTTTGCTCAAATATATGGTCAACAACAAGTCACATCCAAATAATCATCCTATATACTCTGTGGAAACTGATTTTGGATCTTCTATTTTCTTCAATGATCTATGTTTTGAAGAAAAAGGGCCAGAAATTGATATGGCTGACAAAGATAGATCTGACCAGCAAATTGAGAATTTTTCAGAGCATCATGACAATGAAGAAGATAAATGTGGAATATGAGTTTCGATGGCACTACCAATAGAGAGGGAGTAGGGGTTGGCATATGGATCAATTACCCTAGAGGAAATTCAAAATTGTGTTCTTACAAACTTGCCTTTGATTGCACGAATAACATGGCCGAATATGAAGAATTCGTATTGGGATTGAAGGTTTTGAAGAAACTGGGTGCCAAAATGATAGTTGTGCATGGAGATTCTGAGCTAGTTATCAATCAGATAAAAGGTATATACCAAGAAAAACATCCCAGACTGAGGGCATATAGAAACATAGTGTTAGATCTTCTTGAGAAATTTCCAGAGTATAATCTTTCAGTGATTCCAAGAGGGCAGAATCAGATTGCCGATGCCTTGGCTACTTCAGCTTCACTCTTCAAAATTACAATTTTCCCTAAAAGAAAATATGAGATTGAGGTCAAGCATAGGCCAGCAATACCAGATAATATTAAGTACTGGCAGGTTTTTGAAGATGACAAAGAAATAGAAAGCTTCCTCAACATGGAGAATGAATTTGAGAATCTGAACATTGATGAAGAATATTGTGATGAAGAGGTAGATGCAGTTGCTTTCAAAAAGGATGGTTACTTGGACAATCAGATTGCAGGCAGAGATATAGTTCAGTTGAAGAGAAACATCATTCCCAAGGGTCTGGTCCCATTGGAGAAGCGCTTTGATAATAATGATGTGGCTAGAAGTCCAAAAATTATGGTAAATGAAGGGGATGTGGAAGATTGCAATATTGGGACTCAGGAGGATCCCAAGATCATTAAGTTGTCTAGAACGCTCATCCCTGAAGTCAAGGAGAGATATATCAAATTAATGAAAGAGTTCTCTAATGTTTTTGCCTAGAGCTATGAATATCTGAAAGTTTATGACACCAATATAATTCAACATGTGATCCCAATCAAAGAAGATCACAAACCTTTCAAGCAAAAATTAAGAAGGATAAACCCTTTGTTTTTTACCTTGATTGAGAAAGAGGTAAAGAATTTATTTGAAGCCAAGATCATAGTATCCCTAAGGTTTTCTAAATGGGTGGAAAATATGGTGCCAGTCAAAAAAAAGAGTGGAGAAATCAGGTTGTGTGTGGATTTCATAAATCTGAACAGGGTGTTTCTAAAGGACAACTACCCACTGCCTAAGATGGGTCACATTTTACAGAAAGTGGTAGGGTCTAAAAAAATGTCAATGTTGGATGGTTTCTCTGGATACAATCAGATTATGGTGCACCCTGATGATCAGGAAAAGACAACATTCACAACATCATGGGGTACATTCATGTATGCCAATATGCCTTTTGGGCTCATGAATGCAGGGGAAACAATTCAAAGAGCTATGTACATAGCTTTTGTTGATGAAAAAGACAAATTCATTGTTATCTACCTAGATGATATCATTGTGTATTCTATTTCTAATGAAGAACACCTCAAGCATCTAAGAAGGGCATTTCAAAAGTGTAGAAAGTTCGGTATCTCGTTGAACCCAAAGAAATCGAATTTCGCCATGGAAGAAGGAAAGTTGTTGGGCCACATTATTTCAAAGGAAGGGATAAAGATAGATCCCAGCGGATTTGAGGGAATCTTAAAAATTGGCATACCTAGAAGTAAAAAAGAGGTGCAATCTTTCCTGGGAAAGGCGAATTTTTTGAGAAGGTTTATCCCTAACTTGGTTGAAATCATAAAGTATATTACTAGCATGCTCAAGAAAGGAAATGAAATAAAGTGGATCCCTGAAGCCAGAAATTCCTTCGAGAATATTAAAGTGGCATTGACCAAGGCTCTAGTACTGTCCAGTCCTAATTTTGAAAAGGACTTCATATTTTTCTCTTTTGCTTCAAAGCACACAATTGCTAGTGTTTTTCTACAGAAGGATGAGAAGAATTTTGAGAAGCCCATAGCATAGTACAATAGGACATTGAGGGATGCCCCCTTGAAGTATGACATCATGGAGAAGAAGGCATATGCACTAGTCAAGGCTTTGAAAGAGTTCATAGTTTACATCTTTCATTCCCATACTACTGCTTATGTGCCCAGTAGTTCTGTGAAAGACATCTTAAACTAGACCGATCACGAAGGAAAAAGGTGTAAATGGATAGATGTGTTATTAGAATATGACCTTGAGATAAAACCTACAAAGTTGATCAAGGGATAGGGGCTTGCAAAGATGATGGCGCAGACCAACTATGAACTCTTAGGAATAAATTTCATGGCTAACTTGTCAACAGGTGCAGAGGAAGAGAGAGTCCCTCAGATATCCAAAAAAATCCTTGACTACCCATGGTATACAGATATCATTTATGTGTTGATAAATTTGCAGGCTCCTCCTGAATTGAGTAAAACAAAGGCCAAATTCTTAAAGTTGAAAGAAACAAAGTTTTGTATGGTAAATCAATCTCTATATTGGGCAGATCCAGGGGAAATTTTGTTGAGATATTTGTTGTAAGAAGAAGCAGAGAAGACCATTAGAGAGTTCCATAAGGGTGACTGTGGAGGCCACCATTATTGGAAAACCACTGTGCACAAGATTTTGAGGGTTGGGTTCTATTGGCCTAGCATTTTGTTTTATGTCTATAAAGAGGTTTCAGGATGTCATGAATGTCAAATTTTTGATGGGAAAATAAAATTACAGCCTATGCCTTTGAAATCCATCTCTCTTGAAGCACCTTTTAGATAGTGGGGACTTGACTTTATATGAGAAATACATCCGCAATCCTCATCTCATCACGAGTGGATTCTGACAGCAACAGATTACTTCACTAAGTGGATTGAGGTAGTTCCCACCAAGAAGGCAACATATGTTGTTATCATCTAGTTTTTGGAAGACAATATTTTGTCCAGGTTCGGATGTCCAATCAAAATCATCACAGACAACACAACAACATTTAAATCCAAAAATATGGAGAAATTTTGCAGTGATTACAACATAAATCTTGGCCACTCCACTTCTTATTACCCTCAAGGAAATGGTTTGGCTAAGTCATCAAACAAGAGCTTGACCAAAATTATAAAAAGGTTGTTGCAAGATAATAAAAAGGCTTGGCACAAAAATCTCATCCATGAAATATGGGCTGACAGAATCACTCCAAAAATATCTATTGCCACTTCACCTTTTCAGATTGTTTATGGCACAGAGGAAAATTTTCCTACTACATTGGGGTTCCCAGTGATGAAGTTGTTACAGGAACAAGATGCTGAGACAGATGCCACTCAGAGAAGAAAAGATGAACTAATCAGTGTACAACAAACAAGAGAAAAGGTCTCCAATAATGCTCAGATGCATCAAGAAAAGATCAAAAAATCTTTTGAGAGACATACCAAAGAAGATAATTTCAAAGTGGGAGACTTAGTATTGAGATGGGATGCCATAAATGAACATAAGGGAAAACATGGAAAATTTGATCATCTATGGCTGGGACCATTCAAAATTGTAGCATACCATGGGAGCAATGCCTATCTGATACAGGAAATTAATGGAGACATCATTGGAGGAGGGGTTGTGAATGGCAGGTTCCTCAAGCATTATATCATTTAAAACAATCATCACCTTTCCCATTCATTGTACATAATCGTTTTCTCTTTTTGCATGAAGAAATTGAAATAAAATTAGCATAACTGAAGCCCGAGGTGAAGGCCCTAAGTCACGTTGGGTAGGTTTTGAAGTTTTGAATAAAGGTTGGTAGATTCAGATTGCAGGAATAAATTACAGCCCAATGGGTAGGCCCTCAATCTACCATTTTTTGCTACCTCGCAGGGAGGATAGCATCCTCAGTTGGAGCCCATGTTATCACTATAACAATTTTTTGATGGAATTCAAGTTTCGAGACTTAGCGAGAGGATAAATCGGTGTAGAGGCGTGATAAACTAGAGGACAGGGCCATATCTAGCGGAAGGAGGCTAAGTCTAGTGGAAGTGTGGAGTTGATAGGACCCGACGGGCCACAGATTGCAAGTGTCACAGATCAACGACTAGGGATCATTTCGGGCTGAGAACTAGCGCGAAGGTTAATTCTTGAAAGCGGGCCGAAAAGGATACCATGGTTTCGGCTTGGGACCACGTGGTGCAACCAGATGCATTTTGAGGTGAAAAGAAGTCTATCCCAAACCACTTTGCCTTGTCCCCGAAATCGGGTGTATATAAAGGAGTGGGCCCTTGTCATTATTCTATGTTTTTTCAAATCGTTGGAACGTTGAAAGTTGGCATGACCGCTCCCTTCGAACTGAAGCTGAACAGTGCACCAAACTCACACGTCTTCCTCTCATTTGGGGGTATTTTTGTTCACCGCCATAGATCATGTCATTTTTTCTGTAACAGAGAAGGATCCCCCGCCAAACGAAGAATCCCTATGGATAGAGATTCTGATGTGTTCGACATCGAAATAACCGTCTCACTCGTCTCCGTGTCCAGAGCCAATTCTCAGATAATTTAGGGAGACAGATACCTTTTCTCGAAGCGGTCCAAGCCTCCATAGTCCCTTATGCCATCGAGGTCGCATTCCCTTTCCCGGAATTCATAGTTTGGTGCACAGAGAAATACTCAAAGGAAGAAAAGGTTGTCTTAAATAAATTAGGGTCGGAGGTCCTATGTAGAGTAGATAGTCTGTCCATTCGATACACCCTTGGCATACCATATTCCACCACTGCAGCGTATAAACCTTTCGAGGAAGAAAATCTAGTTACAGTTTACAGGGAATGTCCCCCCAAGGTCAAAAACCCCTTTTTGCATACAATTGTCAAACCCGAGCATTATTCTGAGAGCCTGTCCTTGCTAATGAATGTAAATGTCATGGTTATTGAAATCCAGTGGGCCTGTTCCATACTCAGTCAGATTTTAGGTTTAGATAATGAAAAATATGTAGTTGAGGTCATGTTAGGTTTTTTGTTAAATTCTTTCCAGTCAGAGTCTAGTCAGTCAGTCCGTATTAGTTTTGATAAATTCATAGTTGATAATGTACATAAACAGCTAGTGAATTTCTAATCACTAAGGCACTTCAGGTATTACACATACTTGTTGAATATGTTCCTGGAGAAAAACAAGATAGATTTCCCTAAAGAAACATTCATCTCAACTGAATGTAAAAGAATCACAATTCTCATTTTCATAAATAAGATCATGTCTAGAGTTTACAGCCTGATATTCAACACCAGCCTACGAAGAGTCCTGGAGGACATGAAAATTTATTTGTAGCCAAATCCAGAAAATAGAGTGGGAGATTGGGTGATGTTCATGCATTCTATACTAATTTGGGTATATGTTTGTCAAGAGGCCCCTTACCTTCTGCCTATTTTTCTGACACACAAATTCTTTTCCCTGGAGTTCATCGGGCAAAGAATCATCTCAAAGACAAAACATTTCCTAAAACTGCACAATGCATCCAACCTCAAATTTCCTTTCATAATAGGACCCTTTGTTGTAAAGACTAGATCCTTCTTATCTCAGATCCAAGCCAAACTCAAGGAGTTTGGATTTGCACAGCTACAAGGGAGAATATATGATCCACATCAGGTCATATCTAAAAGAATATTGATGAACAAATAGGCCCCTTATGAACATGAGTATGTTGAAGGTTTTGACAAATTGACAAATTTAGAAACCTGTGTTGATATGGAAGCCATCTTATAGCCTCCTCAAACACAACAAGTGGGGCCAACCCCACAACAGACTCCTCAGAATCTGATACTCCAAGTTCCCAAAGTAAGTGTCTACACCAAGAGAAGCAGTTCAGAGGCCCTAGGCACCAACAATCAACAGACTGCTCCCAAGAAAATAAATATCACACAATCCCCATAAATAGTAGATCTGGAGGAAGAAGAGCCTAAAGAGAGAGTAAGTATGGATGTGGTGGAGAGTGGCACTAGCAAGGAATAATATGGTAAAAAAAGTACGCCCCAAAGTGAAAGCAGCTCAAAATCTTTCAGCAGCAAAAAACACATTTTTGATAAAGCACATGGAGCAGTCTATCAATTTAAAGAAGATTTGGCAAGGCAATATGCAGTGAAAGGAAGCTTGTCCATGAGTGAAATAAGAGAGTTGCTACCTGAGGTAGAAAAAATTTCTCAACACAAGTCTTCTCTGTTCAGAGTCAAGGATATAGAGAAGAAGACACTCAACAGAGCAGTTGCAGATGAGGATAAAGTGTCTGAGGTTAAGCTACATTATGAAAACATCAGTGCCCTAGACAAGGTGAAATTCCACAGAAACACGAGTGACATGGTGTATTCAGACTACTTGGGTCTAAGCTTGAATATTTCAAGGCTGACAACTCATGCACTTAAGTTGGAGGGACAGTTGAGACACGAGAATTCATCCAACATATTTTGGTAGACTCAAGTTAAGAGATTGGAATCTAAAGTCCCCGAGGGAGTGAAAGCTTCCTTAGAAGAGAAAGACAAGATGATTCAAAGCATGAAGAAAAAACTAAAGATGTATGCCACAGAGAATCCACAAACAACAGAGTTAGTTGCTCTAGAACAAGAGAAAGAGGCATTTCGACAAGAAGCATTGAATTACAAGGCCAAAGTATTGCAGCTGGAGAAAGAAAAGGTGAATTGGTCACAAGGATAGGCAAAAGTATCAAACATGGTTGTAGTTCTACCTTGTACTACAAAAACTGGGTCAAACACTGAAGGAATTGTCCAGGCTATGTCACAAGTTAGCCTGAAGGCAGGAGAAATCAAAAGCCTTAAGGGAGATATAGAAAATATGCAACAAGAAATGAAAATAAAGGATGAGAAGATGGCCCAGTTCCAGAAAGAAAATCAAGCTTTGCAGGAAAGAGTAGACAAGTTGAAGACAAGGTTGACAGGCAAAGGACTTTTGCAGGGAGCCAAACACATCATCTGGGATTCCATTGTTGTTGAAGCTTCCAAGTTCAGGGTGTACCTAAATTTCATAAATGACAAAGATAGCATGGCCATCACAACCAGAAGCAGATGCACTATTGTGAATGAGACACTGACAAAAAAACCCTCAGAATGGGCCTAGAATGTTATAAATCTACTGAATTCCATCACCACCTCTTAACTTCAGACCATTGGGGTCAAATACAGGAATGCATTGATCATTTAGGCCAGGAGGGTCATTGCCAAGCATAACTTGCTTAAGTTAGTTCAAACCAAATCCATACAGATGGAGCATAGTATACAGGAATTAAAAGATCTATTTGAAGAGTTGTTCATCAAAGGCATCCCACCATTTTGGGATGGAAAGGGAAAATTATATGATCAAGAGGAATACAACTCTCACGTCGCCCAATGCAAAATGGATCACTCAAAGTTTGAAAGCCTATAGGAAAACTTGAAAGGAACAAATCTGGTGGAGTATTTGACCACAGATTTTAAGATCTTAAATCAGTTCAAGACAGTAAATATCGGGCTGCCAACCATGACTTATGCCTCTTGCATTGACCTGGAGATCCTGATCGAGGAAATGATGGACTACGAGATCCCTTCTGACTTGCAGTGGAAGGAGATAGTGCGGCTAGGCAAGAAAAAATGCAGTTTTCCAGGCACTAGAAAATAGCCTCCAAGTGTCACCAAATTGGTAGGTTCGACAGAAGACAAAAGCAGGACAGATGGCAAAGAAAGAAGTTGAAGAGTCAAAAGAACCAATCGATGGTTCATGAAACGTTTTGATTGATCAATCATTGTGATCGGTTCCTTTACCGAAACTGTCAAATGTAATTATTGTAGTCAGTTTTAAGAAGCTGAAACATTTCCATTCAACTATTGTAATCAGTTTCTAATTGAAAGAAACTCAAATTGTATAAATGCTAGTAGTTTCGAATGTATTAGTGTTGGCAGAAGTGCAAGGGCACCTTTTAGTTGTTCTGAAATTCAATTGTAATTTTATGGAGCTGAATTGAATACATATGTTGAAGCTTTTGAAGTCTCTATGAAAAGATTCTAATAGTGGTGATACAAGTTTTCTCTCCTCTCATTATATGTATTTCCTGTTTTCTTTAATTCCATTTTCATTTTCTTCTATTTAAATTGGATAGTTAAAATATTAGAATTCATCCCTAGATGCTCCCGGCTTAGCAATTTAAACTGTGTCATTTTCTTCCTAACTAATTTATAATTCATTTCAGTAATTCTCTGATGCAGTTACTTGTTTTCTCCTTCTTCTTACACTCTGCTTAAATACAATTTATAACTCAGATTCATCACCTCATTTATCCTTTATCCTCTAGAGAGTTCTATTAGCTAGTCATTGTTTTCATTCACTTTCAGAATTTCAACTCCATAGCCCTAAGTGTCCCTCCCCTTCCTTGCCAACAAATTTACAAAAAAACACCAAAACAAACTAAATCTAGCCACTGATTACCAAAGAAACATCAAGTGACATGAGAGAGCCCTCTCTGAGCTGAGCAGGCTAGTATCCAGCTCTGAAGTAGGTTGAAACACTTACCTCTGTTGTTTTTCTATCAGTCGGACAAAATTTACAGAGTGCTAACAGGTGCCACGTGGCACCCCACTATTCTCCCACATAATCTACCATGCATCAAAGTCTCATTGGTCCAACTGTCTACCCTGTCACCGACCACTTGTCCAGTCACTATATACCATCTGTCACTGTATGGGAGTGACACATGTCACTCTATGGACGTGCCATGTGTCACCCTTACAGTGATGACACATGTCACCTCCATGTTGGTCCATCTGTACCTATCACATCATCAGTCTGTACGCCCAGTCAACCTACCATGTCATTTGTACAGACCCTGCCATGTCTCCTTCTTCTTACACTCCGCTTAAATACAATTTATAACTCAGATTCATCACCTCATTTATCCTTTATCCTCTAGAGAGTTCTATTGGCTAGTCATTGTTTTCATTCACTTTCAGAATTTCGACTCCATAGCCCTAAGTGTCCCTCCCCTTCCTTGCCAACAACTTTACAAAAAAACTCCAAAACAAACTAAATCTAGCCACTGATTACCAAAGAAACATCGAGTGACATGAGAGAGCCCTCTTTGAGCTGAGCAGGCTAGTATCCAGCTCCGAAGTAGGTTGAAACAATTACCTCTATTGTTTTTCTATCAGTCGAACAAAATTTACAGAGTGCTAACAGGTGCCACGTGGCACCCCACTATTCTCCCACATAATCTACCATGCATCAAAGTCTCATTGGTCCAACTGTCTACCCTGTCACCGACCACTTGTCCAGTCACTATCTACCATCTGTCACTGTATGGGAGTGACACATGTCACTGTATGGATGTGCCATATGTCACCCTTGCAGTGATGACACATGTCACCTCCCTGTTGGTCCATCTGTACCTATCACGTCATTAGTCTGTACGCCCAGTCAACCTACCATGTCAGTTGTACGGACCCTGCCATGTCTGCGCCAACTGTGTTTCCACGTCATTTGTATGGTCGTACGACCTATACAGTTAGCTTCCACGTGGCACTGTACGGACTGTACAGTCAACATTTTTTTGCATGTTTGGAAAAATAAACATATCACAAGAACTTGAGAATATGATGTTCGTTTGAGCCCATTCAAGTTGCGTTGGGTTTGTATTGACGAGGTCTACGTACACGTCCATTTTGAAGACATTATGAGAATCTTGATTTTTAGGCCTTTCTAAGCCCCATCAAGCTCCTGGATCTGATTCTGGATCACACCTCCCCACTAAGGGAAATTTTGGTCCCCAAAAGGTTACTGACCAGTCATCAAGCTCGGGATAGGCCACCCGGCTTGTTCCCTGTCTTTGAACTCTGTCCTGTGCACTTGTCTCATCAATATCAACTATAATACAATCATGATAACTGATAGCATATTGTTAGCCATTTGAATCCTGTCACATCTTACTAGAGCTACTATAATCCATGTAGACAACATTACTAATGATAGCATAAAAAATATGACTGCAAATGAACTGATATGTTTGTAATATTTGCACGACATGAGCTTATCTTGAAGCAAACTATGATTGATTTTCCATTCCACAATCATCTCCTGTTCTTGATTAAGATCTATTACTTGATTTGAAACAATTATAGGTTTGTTTCTTGCTTGAACTACCTTCTTTAATTGTTCCATAGTTTGAAGAGTTTTATTTGTCTTTACATGATGAGCATGAACCACATAATCTTGAACTTCTTTGGTTAATTAATATTGATTCGTTGTCCTGTAGAAGATTGCTTTACGATCAAACAAGTATGGACTACCTAAGACCATTCCACATTCACTTAGTGGCACTACATCACATGTTACCTCGTCCACATACTTAGATGAAATAGAAAATTTTAATGTGCACTGCTTGGTTATGTGCATTTGATGATTGTTGCTTATCCATTTAAGTGTGTAGGGCTTATGATGCATATGTGTTTTTAATCCCATTTTCTTAACCAATTCTTCTGAAATTAGGTTAGATTGAGATCCACTATTGATTAATGTATCAACCTTAGTGTGCCTCATGATGACCCTGATATGAAACAAGTTACTTCTACAATCAAGTCCTTCACCAATTTTACCTGTCATACCAACCAATGAGACCTTAGATTCATCACCTGAATCTGATCCCAAGTCTGTCGATCATGTTGTCGCTGTAACTATTTGCCTCCCTTTCTTTTCCTTGAACCACTTTGGCCTCTTCTCGGGATGCAATTGCCAATAACGGTCCTCATCATACCCCTCTTTTTTGTAATGCTTGCAAGAGGGCCTCTCTTCCTTTCTTGTCACTGCATTTGACTAATTACCATGCCACTTCATTTTTTCCTCTTTCCTTGAAGATGATTCCCCTGATATCTATTGTAATCGGATGATCAGAGCTCCCAGAAATGGCACGCAAAGGTGTGCTCCTCAAAATCTTCCCTGCATAAAAATGGCTTTGGATTGGCAAATATTCAGCATAAACCTACTCTGAATCTCCTCATCAAGAAGGCCTGGTTTATATAGATCTGAACTTGGTAACCATCTACCAACTTCCCCCCAAGATCTAGCCTCAAAAAGGGCCAAATATCCCCCAATAATGGCCAAAAATCTCCAAAATTGCCCCTAAAATAAATGAAAATCACTAATATATAGTGCAAAAACCCACTTTTGGGCAAATATTGGGCATAATCCCCCAATCCTGAGCACATGCCCTTAAAACATAGTCATATGGTTTGATGTGGCTAAGCGCCAACCTCTTAGGGGCTGTGCGCTGGCCCTCACCACCGCTAGCACTGGTCACCTATCAAAACATCATGGGACCGAGCCCGAACTTCACGCCCAACTATTGGTTATAGCTCGGGTCTTATGGCATCAGGTTTGCTAGTGGTTAGGCCCAGATCCCGTGGCCCCTGTGCCCTTGTATTGTTCGAATGGAGCGCCCGTATGGTTGTATGGGAAGGCTACGACCATGGGCTGGGGCTAGGCCCCAACCCTTTCCACCTCCGTTTAACTCCTTTTGCAAACTTAAATATATTATTAAACATATAGTTAACAAACTCCAATGGTGGACGGGTTGGTAGACCTAATCCTGCCAAGTCACTTGCCCAGTGGGAGAGGTCTCTGGTTCGAATCCCAAGCGCTCCATATTTTTCAATAAAAATTGACCAACGAATGGGTGCCACGTGGTAGCCCATATCTAGGCCACATGGCACCCCACTATTCGCCCACATAATCTACCACGTGTCAAAGTCTCATTGGTCCAACTGTCTTCCCTGTCACCAACCACTTGTCCAGTCATTGTCTGCCACATGTCGTCATGAAACATGTCACCGTACGGATGTGCCACGTGTCACCCTTGCAATGATGACACGTGTTACTTCCCTGTTGGTCCACCTGTACCTGTCACGTCATCAATCTGTATGCGAACTCATCCTGCCACATCAACTGTACGAACCTTGCCGCTTCTGTGCCAACTGTGCTGCCACGTCATATGTATGGTCGTACGGCCTGTACAATCAACTTCCACGTGGAACTGTACGGACTATACAATCAACATTTTTTTGCTTGTTTGGCAAAATGAACAGATCCCCATAACTTGAGCATACGATGTTCGTTTGAGCCCATTCAAGTTGCGTTGGGTTCGTATCGACGAGGCCTACGTATACATTCATTTTGAAGCCATTATGAGAACCTTTATTTTTAGGCCTTTCTCAACCCCATCAAGTGCTTGGATCCAATTCTGGATCACTTACTTAGCCATGCTACCAGTCATTTTTCTAAAAAAAATGCTCCTCCACTGGTGATTTTCCTATCATCTATACTACCAGCCCAATCTGCATCAGTGTATGCAGTTAGATTGAGGTCTTTATCTTTTGGATACCATAATCCAAGTTCTAAGGTGCCTTTAAGATATCTGAATATTCTCTTTACTTATTTTAAGTGAGTTTCTTTATGTGCATATTGAAATCTCCCCACGAGTCCTACAACCTGTATGATGTTAGGTCTTGTTGTTGTTGAATAGAGCAGACTTCCAACCATTGATATGTACATCGTTTGGTCCACTTTTTGTGAGTCATATTCTAGGCATAGTTTACATCTAGTGACCATGGGAGTACTCATAGGTTTATTTTCTTCCATTTGGAATTTATTTAGCATTTCCTTGATATATTTGGCTTGGGAAACAAATATTTTTTTTTCTGTTTGAGTTACTTGTAAACCTAAGAAGAAAGACAGTTCTCCCAACATAGACATTTCAAATTCTTCTTGCATTTTGGTTGCAAATTTTCTTCTTAGTATAGTAATATTACTTCCAAATATGATTTCATCTACATATACCACCACAATAATCATGTTTTGATCCTCAATTTTGATGTATAAGTTTTTGTCAGTAGTCCCTCTCTTATATCCTTGTTTTTGTAGGTATTGATCAAGCCTTGACAACCACGCTCCGGGGGATTGTTTAAGACCATACAGGGCCCTTTTTAGCTTGCACACATAGTCCTAATTTTTTGTTAACATGAATCCTTCTGGTTTCTCAACATAGACTTCTTCTTCTAGTGTTCCATTAGGGAATGCTGACTTGACATCCATATGATAGATTTTGAAATTTCTGAAGCATGCAAATGCCAGGAACATTTTGATGGCCTCAAGTCTTTCTACTGGAGAAAAAGTCTCTTCAAAATCAATACCTTCCACTTGGGGATATCCTTTGTAAACTAATTTGGATTTTTTTATTTATAATTTCCCCATTTTCATTGAGTTTGTTCTTGAAGATCCACTTGGTTCCTACCACATTCTTGTCCTTAGGTCTTGGAACTAGTTCCCAAGTCCGGTTCTTCTCTATTTGGTTTAGTTATTCACCCATTTCTTTTATCGAATATTTACTTTTTTTGGCTTCTTTAAATGATTTAGGCTCTATCATAGACAACATTTTCTGTTCTGAGTCAAATGTGAGTTTCTTTCTTGTTTCTACTCCATTTTTATTTCCAATGATTTGACTCTCACGATGATTCTTTTGAACTCTTTTTGATGGAGATTTTGGTAAGGGTGTTTCTTCATTGTCTTGTTCATCAGTATACAATTCATTTTCCTGTGTTTCATTATCATCATCTTCTTGTTGAGATTCTACATCATCATCTTATTGTTGAGATTTTTTTATCAATTTTTGATATGTCTTGGGATATGTTATTCTTTAGTTTTAGATCATCTATTTTTACATTGGCACTTTCCACTATCTTTATTAGTCTAAGATTATAACATATGTATGATTTCTTATTAGGTGAATACCCTAAAAATATGCCTTCATCGGATCTTGGATCAAACTTCCCTAAATTATCTTCATCGTTCTTAATGTAACATTTACTTCCAAAAATTCTAAAGTGTTTTACAGATGCTTGCCTGTCAAACCATAGTTCATAAGGAGTTTTGTCATGGTTGGGTCTCAAATGAGCTTGACTAAGTATGTGGATTGTTGTTTAGATTGCATCTCTCTAGAATTTGTTTGGAAGCTTGGCTTCATTTAGCATAGTTCTTGTAGCTTCTTTAACTATTATGTTTTTCCTTTCTACGACTCCATTCTATTGAGGAGTCCTGGGAGCTGAAAATTGTCTTTTGATACCATGATTTTCATAGAATTGAATGAAATATTTAGAGGTGAATTCTCCTCCATTGTCTGATCTCAAAAATTTAATTTTGAGATTTGTTTCATTCTCTACAATGGCTTTGTATGTTTTAAACTTCTTAAAGGCTTCTGATTTTTCTTTTTGAAAGTATACCCAGGTCAATCTTGTGTAATCATCAATGATCAACATAAAATAGTGTTCACCATAAGTACTTTTAGTTCTGGTAGGTCCACATTGATCTGTGTAAATAAGTTCTAATGGTTTTGTTGTGGAATGCTCTTTTATTTTGAACCTAACTCTTGTTTTCTTCCCTATTTGAAAATGTTTATGAATAGAATCTGAAGGCTTAATAACTTTTGGTAGATCCTTTACTGCCTCCTTCTTGTTGGCTTTGATTAAGTTGTTGAAGCTTAAATGTCCCAACCTTCTATGCCGTAGCCAACTTTCATCTTCTTGACTTAAACAACATTTTTCTCCTTCATCTATATTAAGGATGTACACATTGCTAGATGTTCTTGGTGCAACTGTTACTAGCTTTCTAATGTCCTTTCTTCTTATCTCACATTTCTGATAATCAAAGGTAAGTATGTGACCTTGATCACATGTTTGACTTACACTTAGGAGATTAGGCTTAATATTTTCTATTAAAAGTACATTTTTTTCTTTGGCCTTGTTATTCCCTAGGCTAACAGTTCCTTTTCCAAGTATATTGGCTGACACATTATCTCCAAAGGTGACTTTTCCTTTTACTTTCTTCGTTAACTTGAGAAATTTTCTTTGATCTTCACTCATGTGTTTAGAACATCCATTGTTTATATACCACTGACATCCTTTGTTTTTGGCATACAGGGCTACTTTACACTCTGTTTTCTCTATTTGCTTTTTCTTCCATACTTTTTTATTGTTGGGAATATTTATCTCTTTGACATACTTTGAAAATATAAATTCACTGGATTCATGTCCATAGTTATTACATTTAATGCATTCCATATTGTAATATTGTAATGGAGAGAACGCATTATAGTTTCTTTTATTTGTATTGAACTTCTAACTTCTTTGGAGATTTTTTGGATTGTTCCTTCTATAGGCTTTATAATGTATTGCTTTGTGTCCAAAATTATTGCAGGAATAGAAATTTCCAAGGAAGATATACTGATATCTATTAGAGGGATTTATTTTGGTGATTGTATTCTTAATGTCATCTTTTTCTTTAGTAGGGGATGTTAATTTCTGTTTATTTGGGATGGTCTCCAATGGAATCATCCTTGCCTTATTATCTTCTCTTCTTAAGGGGATTTTAAGAGCATTTGCATAACCGATTGGTCTTTTGACAGATCCTTGTGATGTAGAAGTTGCGTTTTGAGTGTATCCCAAACCAGTCTTGTTATTTGGTGACCTCTGAATACTGAGAATTTCATCCAAGATCTTTGAACTATTTTCAAATTTGGATACCTTCTTTCTTTCTCAAGTTCAACTTTTAGCAGCTCAATCTCAGCTTCTAGCTTCTCACATACTTGTTCTCTATCATTGAGTTGTTTTAAAATGACGTCTTCAATTCTTTTAGCTTCCAGGAGATGGTATTTCAAATCACTGATGATCTGCTCTGATTCTTTGATGGTTCTTGATGCACCTATTTCTCTTGATTGATGTGATTCTTCAAATTCTTGAAGTTGTGCCCTAAGTAGCTTGTTCTTCTTTTTATACTTTCTTAGTTCCTCCAAAGAACTAATCATTTCAGCTTCTATATCCACTTCACCTTCAATTTTAGAGTTTTCTTCATTATCTATATTATATTTTTGAGTGTTCATTCCCATAAATAGAAGCTCTGAATCTTCATCTTCACTTATGTTTGAAGAGCTGTTGTCTTCTTTGGAGTAGAAGTTTTTCTTTTTCCTATAAAATTTCTTCTTGTATTGGTTTTTTTGGTTGTGGGACTCTTCATCATCATTATCCTCCTACTTGGGATAGGGACATTTGTAAGCAAAGTGTCTGATTCTGTCATAGTTGAAAATTTTGCAGGGTAACTTTCCTTTATATTTTCCAAATCCTTTCTGGAGTTTCTTTATAAAGTTGGCCTCTTCTAAATTTGATATGTATAACTAATGTTCATTAGACATATCTTCACATTTCTTCTTTACTTTAGATGCCTTAAAGTTTGTTTCTCTTTTTATGGTTTTTCATTCCCTGTTCTCATCTCATATGCTGTAAAAATTCCATGCAGTTGATCTACTGTGAGTTTGCCAAGTTCTGGTTTATCTTCAATTGTGGAAATCTTAGCATCATATCTCATAGGTAATGACCTTAAGAAATTTTGTACAATAGGTTTATCGGTAAGTTCTTCTCATGCTGCTATGATTAGGTTAACTACCTCATCTACCCTATGAAAGTATTCATCAATGTTCTCTTCTTCTTTCATCTTCAATTTTTCAAACTAATCTCTATAGGTTTGTAGTTTGTCTTTCTTGAATTTTCTATCTTCTTCATATACAACCTCCAATTTGTCCCATATTTCCTTAGCTGACTTATAATGCATTACCTTCACATATATAGAATTTGTCAATCCTCCTAGAATGGCATTAACAGCTCTTGAGTTGTCATTGCAAATCTTATTTCCTGCAATATCTGTGGGTGGAGTAGTTGGTGCAGTGTAACCATCTAAAATGGATTTCCAAACATCAAAACCAAGAGCCAACATTTAGATTTTCATTTTTATTTTTCAGAGAGCATAACCACCTCCATTAAACAATGGTGCTTTGTTGGAAGACATTCCCCCTTGTTGATCCATTTCTTTGAGGATCTACCTTCCAGTTATTAGACTGTGTTGAAGGCACTCGCTCTGATACCAATTGTTGGAAATACTGAGAGGGGGGGTGAATCGGTATTACCTTTTTAAACAATTAACAATTACTTTGTTATTTTATTAATCACCACAATAGATCAATAATGGACTAGTATTTAAAATCAATTATATAAATATAATTCAACAAGAATTACAAAGTTTATAAAGAATAATATTTTGTTTTGTGAAGGAAACCAATCCTCTTTAGAGCACCAACTCTTGGAGACACAAATCCCCTTCTTCAGGGCACCAACCCTAGGAAGCACCAACTCCCTTGATTTAGGGCACCAACCCTAGGAAGCACCAACTGTCTTGTCTTTAGGTCACCAACCCTAGGAATCACCAACTCCCTTCTCTTTAGGGTACCAACCCTAGGAAGCACCAACTCCCTTGTCTTCACACTTTACTTAGTAAAGGATATGAATCCTTCCTTGCTCCTCCCTTCCACCTTGACTTCATAAGTATCTTCAACTTTCCTTCTTGGACTGGCTTCTGCTTTTGATCTTTTGATCTAGACTGCAGAGACACTTTATTCTCACCATTTTTTCTNCATTTAAATGATAATATTAAATTTTAAATAATATCATTTTTCCTTTTTATTTCTTTATTCATAATGCTCATGATTTAACTCTTCATTAATCATGACTGTGTATCAGCTCATTAGTCTACAAATATCTAATTGTTGTGAATTCGATTCTTAATCAATAGGCACTCCCTTCAACCACTTCCCTTTGTGACTGCGGGCTCAAAACCATGGGCTTATATGTTTCACACGTTATTCTGTCAGCACTTTTCTCCTTTCACCCTTATTATTCTACATTGGACCGTATTCAAATTTCTGAGGGCTTATTTACTTCTACCCCTTTTAGCTTCTTTAACTTATCACATGACTGGTGTTGGAACTAGGTTCTCTGGTACTTCATCCTTTGGGACTTCTAGCATTTGTAGTCATTCAATCCTCCTGGAGTACATTTATCTGAAGTGCATATATTGTATTTACTAATATATTAGACGGTCAATATTTAATATTTCGTTGGATGGATGATATTGGCTTATCCAGAGGCTTCAAACAAATCGACGATTGGGACTTAATTTGCAATTGAGTGGACAGTTCTTGTTCACTTCTGGAATTCATCATTTTGGGACTCCGAACTTTGTAGTCTTCCAACTCTTCCGGAGAAAATTCCGTCGAAGGGTGTATCAACACTCCCTTCTTGATAACCTTCACATGTCCAGGAGCTAGGACCATAGACTTAGGCACAACAGAGCTTCCGCACTCCAGGTGTTCGGCTATTCGTGACTCCGGGACTCCGAGCTACTCAAACTCTTGAAGTATTTCAATCCCTATAGAGTGTTTACCTACCAAATAATTCATAAAGTTGTGATGACCACTTGCTATTGGTTAACACATTCACTTATGCTATCCTTCCACTATGCTTGATCAAAGGTCGAGAATGCTCTCGAAGTAGATCAATGGTTAGAGTTACTTCACAATTCATGCTTACTCTATCCTTCCACTGTAATTGATTGGACGGTCAAGAAATATTATGTAGGATCTTAGATCAACAGCCAAACGTTAATTCGTGACTTCAGCCTTCGACGCTTCGGGTATATTTGATGGTAGGATAAGCTGGATATCCTCAGAGGATGTAGTCCCGAAGTAACGTAGCTTGCTGACGTCACTGTTGACATGGAACTAGATGAGTGGCTTCCACGTGTCACCTTGATTCATGAATTTCATATACCTAATGTGCCAACTACACCTTGACACTTGTCACTAGCCGATTGGGCCACGTGTCATATTTGTCTTCTTCCACATGTCTCACTTCGTGGCTTTGGTACTTCATGGCTTTGAGATTTTTGGAACTTTTATACCATACTTCAATCATTTCCAAAGTGTCGAATAGATATACAACCATATATTTTCAATTGTCTTGATCATATGGCCTTTGTTTATTCCGGAACTCTGAGGTTCGAGAGTTTTTTTACTTTAGAGCTTCGACCTTTGGGTAAACTTACCTGTTTCAGACTCCTTTTCACCGAAGTGGTCAGCGCCAAAGTTGACCACCTTCTTTTATTTAGTGTGATCTGATGGTTCAAAATTTCCATTCCAGATTGAATCTTGATCCAACAGTTGGGAAACCATGTGAAGCTCCTTCCTTGTCTCCAGTAATCACCAAAGTGGCAAAGTGTCGAAGTGTTGAAGTAACTTATCTGGTACTTGATCCAACGGTCCATAATTCTAATCTAACAGTTGAGATTTAATCCTTCCCAACCTCTGACTTCAACTTGATCTAACGATCATAGATTGTCCCTAACTAAGAATGAACAACTTCATGTAACTCGACCCTTTACAAAAGGATTTCTTCACTTACAGAACTTTGTCTCCTGTGTTACTTCAAATGTGTCATCTCTTCTTAGCTTCGATTAATGTTCTTCCTTCTGATATTTGTGTTTAAACTGGATTCTTCTGCACCCAATTGACATCAATGAAAATATCATAGCACTGTGTCCAACACTATCCACTTTTCTTATGGAACGTTACGAGGTTTAAGTAGAGATGCTAATGCAATTGTTTCAAATTTATGCCATTGGAAGGTGTCATATTCTGGTATATCCTTTTCCATGCCCTTCCATAAAAATGAAATATGAATGTGATAGTATGTTTTCAACATCAATTTGTCCAACAATCAAGGAGTCATGATTCTTTTTCAAAACTTGATTTCTTAGTTTGAATAGGGTGGGAAAATAGACCCTTCCTTTATATCAAAGTGAGAATTTAGGATTATTTGTATGCTTGTTGTTCTCAATCTCTTCAATTATATTTTTTGTATTTGCATTTTTCACACATTATATTGACATATTCAAGATCCACTTAATAACAGCTAATGAAATAGAGCATAATGTTTAGTATCACTCTTATTTCCTCAATAAACAATATGTAACTTGTTTATCTTCCCTTCCTTATAAAGGATCTCAAAATCAATGACTTGGACCTCATTGACCCATTTATGTTGGTCCAACGACAAATTATTCTCTTTGAGAAAGCACTTTACATTGTTATGAGTTATCTCAAGCAAGAATTTACTACTGAGTAAATATTAATTCCATTAGGCCAATGTGTGGATTATTGATAACATATCTTTGTCATGATAAGTTGACTTGATTTTCTCTCTAGTTTTTATCTTACATATTACAAAAGCTATAGGATGGTTTTCCTACATGAGGATTGCACCTATTCATGTCCCATGAGTATTAAATTTAAGGAAAAATGTCTTGGTTAATTCAGGGGTAGCTTGGATAGGAGTGGGGCTCATCAATTATTTTAACTTTTTGAAAACATGATTATTCTTTCTCACTCCATTTAAAGGATTTGTCTTCAATAATGTTGTTAATGGAGCAACAATTTTGGACCAATATTTAACAAATATTTTATAGTATATCATGATTGATGAGCATATGACCATAATGTGTAAGTATATGGTAAGTTTTTCAAGTGTAATTA
>JASDQU010099889.1:665115-697426 GCA_032191745.1 Picea mariana | reverse complement strand
AGGGACCCAAGTCCCCTTTCCCCTTTGTGTATCTATGGATTTCACTAATCAGACCAGCCTATCTATTGGTGAACTTGTTCCATTGTCACTTGTTTTTAGTTTTTGTTTTTATGCTCATGTTGTTATTTAGTTTTTGCTTAATTCTTGTTAATAGCTTTATTGTTTTCTTTCTAACCTTTTGCATTGCAGCTGTCATGACTAGAAGAGCCCAACTAGGCATGTAAGTGCTCACTTTTTGCTCACACATTGACGAAAAGAGCACGAACAACAGTCTCTATACATTTATTTCATTAATAGAAATCGTGTATTACTGTATATCTGTGTTTATGGTTGCATCTCTAATACATTTATGTTATATTATTGAATATCTGCGATAGCTCTGTGCATTTCTTTATTATATCTCCGCTCTCATTTCGTGCCGAAAATAATCCGGATCAACATATCCCCCTCCTGGTCACTGAGGAACAAAATAACAACTTGAACAAACCCATTAAGGAGGAGGAAATAGACCAAGTAATCCAGGAAATGCCCAACTGTAAAGCCCCGGGTCTAGATAGCTTCACAGTGGATTTTTTCAAAGCCTGCTGGGAAATTGTCAAACATGACCTTTAAAGGGTAGTGGAAGACTCTAGAAGGTCAGCCTCCATTCTAAAAGCACTCAATGCTACAATGATTACACTAATCCCCAAAGACAATGAAGCCAAAACCCTAGATCAGTATAGACCTATAGAACTGTGCAATGTGTTTTATAACATAATCTCCAAAGTTATAGAAAATATATTGAAACCCCTACTACCAACATTGGTCTCACAAGAACAAGCAAGCTTCATGGAAGGAAGATAGATAATGAACAATATTATTCATGCCCATGAGATGATCCACACCTTGAAGCTTCAAAAGAGAGGGGGAATGATAATACAACTAGACCTAGCAAAAGCTTATGACAAAATTAGCTGGCACTATATGGTCAAGACCTTGGAAGCCTTTGGTTTCACCCAACATTGGATCAACTGGAAAGTCATCTTAGTTTCCACAACAAGCTACTCACTGCTAATAAATGGAGCCCCTGCCAAACCCTTCTGGCCCATGAGAGGCATCAGACAAGGAGACCTGTTGTTCCCCTTCCTTTTCATTCTGATGATGGAAGGTCCTATTCAAAGCATTAAAAGCGCAAATGCAACAGGTGAAATAACAGGTATCAAACCTTTCAAAAATTTTCCTACTTCCATGCACAAACAGTTCATGGATGACACCTTACTCCATGGCATACCCACAATCAAGGAATAAACATCCTACAAACGAATCCTAGAAGATTTTGGTGAAGCCTCGGGTGCAGAGATCAATCATGCCAAATCTATGATCTTGTTCTTCAATACCAACCCTGCAATCCAAAGGAATTTAGCCAACATTATGGTCTTTGAATGCAAATCACTCCCAACTAAGTACTTGGGCATACCCCTAACAAACAAAGCTTACAAAATGTCCACTTGGGAAGGAATAATCAACAAATTATAGGAGTGGGTAAAGAAATGGACTTACAGATCCCTCAACCTAGCTGAAAGACTTATTCTGACCAAGTCTATTTTGGAATCAATTCCAACCGTTATGATGTCTGTTTTCCCAACCCCCAAGGGGATACTACAAAAAATAAGAACCATCCAAGGATACTTCCTATGGAGATGAGTGGAAAGAAGGAAAAAATGGGCCCTGGTGGATTGGGAGAAGGTTTATAAACCAAAAAGCAAAGGAGGTCTAGGGCTACAAGACCCACAAGTGACCAATGACGCCTACGGTGCGAAAATCTGGTGGCATTGGGTCAAAGAAACTATTACACCATGGGAAAACCTATGGAAGGCAAAGTATTCCCCGTACATAAGCAACGAGGACAAAATCCTCTTCAGAGGAACTAGGGAAGGTTCATCCATTTGGAACCTATCCTGGCACAACAAGGCCTGGATTCAGACATACAACTTTTGGGAAGTAAGGAATGGTAGAATAGTTAGATTCTGGGAGGACGCATGGAAATAGGTACCCATAATGGAGAAACTAGAGAGAGAGGCACTCCAATAGGAGCTGATTGGGCAAGGTAAAAGCAGAGTCTACCATTACTAGAAACAATAAAGATATCACAACAAATGGAGAATCTAGAACACTCTCACCCCAGATAATAGAGCCCAAACCACAACAACAGTGAAAGAGGTGGAGGAGGAATTGGAGAGATGAAAAATTGCAGTCATGGAAGGAAATGACCAGCTGAGATGGGGAAAAAAATACGGTGGGGAATTCAGTCTCAAAGAAGCTTGACACTGTATAGAGGACCAGGACCAAGAAGACCTAACACAACAATGGTATAAGCTTTGGAACGCCCCCCATTGGCCAAAAATAAAAAATTTCCAATGGTTAATACTCCACAACCAAATTTTAACTTGGGAAAACCTAAGGAAAAGAGGATTCATAGGTCCTTCTAGATGTCACGTCTGTCAAGATAAGGAAGAAACAACGAACCATCTCCTTGATGAATGCACCTACACAACATAAATCTGGGACTAGGCAGCGAGCATCTTCCAATAGCCAAATAGGATCAGAGGTAACATCTATGAAACTATCAATATTTGGAAAGAGAACTACAATGAAAATGAAGAGGTGAACCTTTGTTGGACCCTCATCCCAGGAATGATCATATGGGAAATATGGAAGGAAAGGAACCGTTGCATATTTAGGAACCAAAGCTGGTCGAAAGGGAAGATCAAGGAAAGAATAATCTCCATGACAAAAGAAATGGTATAGAGCTGCAACTGCCAGACAAGAAGAGCGCAACTCACAGAACAGGACTCTCGAATTCTAGAAGCCTTCCACCTGAAAGATGGACAAAAACCCAATCAGGTAAGATAGCCACTGCAACTCCAAGTAGGTGAGCACAACTAGAAACTACCACCAGTAGGCTCCCTAAAGATGAATTTCGACGAGGCATCGAAAGGTAACCCAGGACAGACAGGAATGGGAGGAGTAATTAGGGACAATAAAGGAAATATCATTCAAATGTACGCTGGGAGTCTGGGAAACTCAACCAACAACGTCATGGAATTCAGAGCCATGGAGACTGGCCTCGAGATTCTAAGAAGGGAAGGGATGACAAACGTCATAGTGGAAGGAGACTCCACACTAGTTATCAACATAGTAAGGAGACTCCAAAATGGTACCAGAGTGGGAAAAATTCATAGGCACTGGCTCTTGGCACAGTCCCTGCAAAACATTCAGGAACACTTGTAGACAGGAATCATAGTGGAGTTGCGCTGGGTGCAGAGGTCAGAAAATGGACTGGCAGACATAATCACTAATTAGGGGGTCAACAAGAAAGGACCGGAACTAGACACTATCTGGAGTAACATCCCAAATGTTTAGTTCCTAACAGACTGCATCCAACTAGCGGAAAAAGACTGTGATGACAACTGAAGTATGGATGAACACATCAAGGATGGAGGCATAGAAATAACTTAAGGGAACAAAGGATCTAGGCAGAATCTGATAGCCCACCACCTAAACATGAGTTACAATGCATATTTAGGTCACACAACACGAGGAGATAAGATAACATGGTCCTGTCAATAGAAAGAAGTACAGGGGCTGTTCATGGGAAAGAAAAAAAGTTAGTCAGTAGGAGGAAAAGTATAAAGGACAAAAGGGTTTCCAATGGTTGAGTATGGGTACACCTCACCCAAGTACAGATACGAGGAGTGGTAATGATTTTCATATAGAGTGCAGTTTAAAGGATTGGCGAAGAGATGACGACAGGGATCCCAAGAGAACACAGTCCAAAATAGTGAAAAAGGACCATAAGGTACGCCTTTATGAGTGGCCCATGATTGTTGAGATGAGCCTGTATCTAGGGAAATTCAATAAAAGAAGAAACACCAGGAATAGCCATAGACTGGAGAGAATAAATTACAGAGGTCGTCTTACATACCAGGAAGGGACGAATAGGAACAGGAGAAGAACCCAAGACAAAACCCACCATAAGCAAGTTGAGATGGTAAGAATGAAGAAAACCCATAGTAAGAGAGGTCCCTAGGGAAAAGCGCCCCTGAAAATTTCCCAGCGGATTACAAGGATGGAGCAAGTGGCTAGAGAAGCCAAGGGTACATTTCTCACATAGTTCAACCCAAAGGGAAAAGTGATCATCAATAGGTGGGAGAGAGAAATTAACACCACACACAAGGGAAAATCCTGGATAGAGCTAATTAAAGAAGCAGACGGGATATGGCGCAACTGCACTCCTCGGAGCACGACCGCTCTCACAGGATATTCTTTCTCCACGGCCCGAAGAACTCAAATGTTCTTATATTTCCCTATTGGGAAATATACACCCACAAATTCTCTCCTCTTGCATGATCCCCCCTTCCTTGATTTATCGGAGGATCGGAACTCACGAATTTGCAAGTCCTCTGTTGTTCACTGGATTCTCAAATCCCTGAGACCCGATGACTTCGGTCAATGCTGACTTCCTCTCACCTTATCGGGACTTCTATCCTTATCGCGATTTCACAACTCACGATGTCATGCCCTTTGAATTTCCGACTCCCGATACCCGATACGCCGAATCTTTGATGCGCACATATGAATTAACCTTTCCACACCCCGTCACTTCAATCGGAGTTTCAGAACTCGCGGGATCACGAATCCTAACGTCAAAGGATTCGGGACTTGCCTTTTCCCGATCCTCGATACTATGCCACCTATCCTCCACTAACTTGACTATGGCCCACACGACCCTTCCGTCGGGATATCATGGATTGCGATTCCAACATGCAAGAGTTTCTTACCTTTGGAAACCCCAATTCTCCGAACCCCGAATCCTCGAGATCTCTTGACACACATCCCACATGATGGATGGTTCTAAGCCTGTTGGGATATCGCGGATCACGATATCGCAATTTTTGTTGCAATCTCTTGGAGCTTCCACTCGTGAATCCCAATATGCGATGTCACATGTAGATCTGACAGTCCCTATGACTCGGGATCGACGGCTCTGCCCCTCCTGAGCTTTGAACCCTTCCGCACTTACATTGTAAGTCCCTTGTGCCTCCATGAGATCAAATGGCCCATAGAACTTCGTGAAATCTCCTCCAAAGATTTCGTCCATCCGTTCTCACTTTGATGATTCTGCGAAATGATGGAATGTCCCTCTTCGAGACTCATTCCCCTATCCGCCAACCTACGACCCTGCTCTCCGACTTTCCATGGCAGCTTCCCTGCACTTTCCCTTTTAT
This sequence comes from Picea mariana, assembly GCA_032191745.1. Lineage (NCBI taxonomy): Eukaryota > Viridiplantae > Streptophyta > Pinopsida > Pinales > Pinaceae > Picea > Picea mariana. The sequence goes on along the minus strand of JASDQU010099889.1, from coordinate 692,159 downwards.
GAATTCAAAGGCCTATTCCTCCTGAGCTTTTCACCAACTTCAGTCTTTAGAAAGAAATCTTGCACACACTCCTTGCGGAAAATATTCAACCACGCTTAAGTGTTGAAGGCACTCGACTCTGCACACACCTACAGCAGCATTCTTCCAATACCTTGCTAAGAATCACAACTCTGAGACCTAGCTTGGCCTGCGCACTCCTTACACGGCACTGTGCCTAACTGCACTTTTGATGAAATGAGAACAAAGGTTATCTCTATTTGAACCCTTCTTTCAATGCACTCCTTGCGGACAATTCGACTGCACTCCTTGTAGGAATCCTCTGGCTCAATTAGAGAAACAATTGAAACTCATTCACTCACCCTCTCAGACTTCAATCCAACCATGAAATCACATACACAGCATGTAAAAGCAAATGTATGACCGGAAATAAACATTCATGAGCATATCATCAATACACAGAGAAATAACACAAACCATGAATTTGAATCAAAGCTTCTTCTATTAATTCAAATGTCTGTACATGGTGTTCTTCATACAGTTCTCTGCATGCTCTTCTGCTTCTTCATACGAAATAATGTTACAATGTACAAAGGAGGGTGTCTATATCCGTTTTCCCTCTTGGACTCTAAATATATCAAATCTAAAATTAAATTCCTATCTACCAGCATTAACTAAATTAAATTCCGACTATCTACTAAAGGACGAGAGCTATCTGCTCAAGGTCCATTACAACATACAAAGGTGCCTCTTCTTAAATGACTCATTTAAGATCCACGCAACAATCCCAAAGTATTTTCAAAATTTGTGCTGGCTTGTCCAGCTGTCTTCAGCTTCCGCACTGGCTCGCTTGATGAGTTGGCGATGCTCCTGCATCATACTCCTCGGCTTGAAAACTTTCATGGGCTCCTGTCCATGAGATTTTGCATGGTGTATCCATGCTTCTATATCACTACTTCACTTTCATAGCTAGCATCTTCCACTGGGTGGTTCTTCCATTTAACCAGATACTCAAAGTATTGCTTTCGTCTGGTCTTTCTACCCACTCTGTTGTCCAGTATGCACTCCATTTGTGGCTTCTATGCAACTGGCAATTGTTTCATCTACTAGATCACTGGTTCCTCAGTTCTAGATTCTACTTCTCTAGCCCTATATGGGTATAAATCTGCGATATTGAATATTGGAGATATGCCGATGCCATCCGACAACTCAATCTCATAAGCATTTTCTCTGAATTTCTTCAGGACTCTGCATGGCCCAATTTTCTTCATTTTCAATTTGTTGTATGTTCCCCTTGGGAACCTTTCCTTCCTTAAGTGTGCCAGAACTAGATCACCAACTTCAAACTGAAGTTGTCTCCGATGCTGATCTGCTCTGCGCTTATACTTCTGATTTGAATCTACCAGTCGCTGCTTCACTCAGTCGTGAAGTTCCTTCATCACTTCAGCGAAACTCTCTGTACTAGCACTGCTAGTCGTAGTCTGCTCTGAATCCCTAAGTTCAGACACTCCTCTCGGCTGCATCCCATATACAACCTGAAATGGAATTCAGCCTGTACTCCTGTTCACTGAGTCGTTGTATGCGAATTCTGCCTGTGGTAAGATATTGTCCCAACTGCTGTGGTGCTCTGTCACCAAGCTTCTCAGCAATTCTCCCAGACTCCTGTTGACCACTTCCGTCTGTCCATCCATCTGCGGATGATAAGCAGAACTAAATGCCAAGTTAGTTCCTAGATTCTTCCATAGCGTCCTCCAAAAATACCCGATGAATTTAGTGTCTCTATCCGAAACTATGCTTTTCGGCAATCCATGAAGTCGAATGACCTCCTTGAAAAACAGATTTTCAATATGAGTCGCATCACTGGTTTTCTGGCATGGGATGAAATGTTCCATTTTAGAAAACCTGTCCACCACCACAAAGATGGAATCAACACCTCTTTGTGTCCTCGGCAAACCCAATACAAAATCCATGCTTATCGCCTCCCATGGCCTCTCTGGTATGGGTAATGGCTGATAAAACCCTGCATTCTTCTTTCTTCCCTTCGAATGCTAGCAAATTCTACATCTGTCAATGAACCTCTTGACATATGCATGCATCCCCGACCAAAAATATGACTCATTCAACTTCGCAAATGTTTTGTCATGGCCAAAATTTCCTGCTAATCCACCACTGTGCTTCTCCTTCAACAGGTTCTCCCTCATGGAGAAATTTGGAATACACAATTGATTGCCTCTGAACAACAATCCTTCTTGGATCATATAATCCATCCAAGGACTCCGATCTCTAAGAACTAGATTCTCAGCTGCTTCATATGCCTCTGCAAAATCTGCATCTCCTGTGTACATGTCCCTGAGATTTTCAAAACCTAATGTTTTGACTCGGAATTCCTGCAGCAACAAACACTTCCTGCTCAAAGCATTAGCCACTTTGTTAGCAGTACCCAAAATATGCTTAATCATAAATGTGAAATTCTACATATACTCTACCCATTTTGCATGTTTCTGATTCAACTTCTCCTGTTGACTCACAAACTGTAATGCATGATTATCACTGTACAATACAAATTCTTTCGGGATCAAGTAATGCCTCCACTTCTTCAGTGCCTGTATGATAGCATAAATTTCTTTATCATACGTGGAGTATTTTAGTTTCATCTCATCCAGCTTCTCGCTGAAATATGCAACTGGTCTGTCTTCCTGACTCAAGACCGCTCCTATAGCAAACCTGCTTGCATCACATTTCACCTGAAATGTCTTCTGGAAATCCAACAACACCAACACTGGTTGCTCCGTAATCTTCCGCTTCAACAGATTGAATCTCTTCTCAGCCTCTGTTGTCTAGCGAAAAGACTTATGCCGCTTCTTCACTATATCCATCATCACTGCGCTAATTCCACTAAAATTCCTAATGAATTTTTGGTAGAAGCTAGCTAACCCATGAAAAAATCTCACCTCAAATATATTTCTCGGTGATGGCCAATTCTTAATCACTTCTACCTTATCTGGATCCATCCTCAATTCATTTGCCAAAATAACAAAACCCAAGTATATGAGCTCTGTCTTCATAAATGAGGACTTCTTCATATTAATCAACAGCTTCTCCTAGTGTAGCTTCCTCATCACTATAGCCAAATGATTCAGGTGTTCAACCTCTGATTTACTGTAAATTAGTATATCATCCAAATACACAATGACAAAATTTCCAATGAATTCCCTCAGGACTTCATTCATCAACCTCATAAAGATACTTGGTGCATTCGTCAAACCAAACGGCATGACTAGCCATTCATACAGTCCTTCGTTGGTTTTGAAGGCTGTCTTCCACTCATCACCTTCTCTCATGCGAATCTGATGATATCCACTTTTCAAATCTATCTTCGAAAAATAATTTTCCCCACTCAGGAAATCCATTAAATCGTCCATTCTCAGCAGTGGAAATCTGTACCTGATGGTTATTTTGTTGATCGCTCTTGAATCGGTACACATTCTCCATCCTCCATCCTTTTTCGGACTTACTACTGTTGGAACAACACATGGACTCAAGCTTTCCCTGACTAATCCTTTGTCCAATAACTCCTGGACCTGCCTCTTGACCTCCTCATTCTCTCGTGGCGTCAACCTGTACGTGGCTTTGTTCGAAAAACTGGCTCCGGGTATGAGGTCAATATGATGACTCAAACTCCTCATTGGTGGCAACGAATGAGGTAATTCATCCACTATGATGTCACCGAACTCTCCTAGTAGTTCCTAAACTTCTTTTAGAAAATCATCCACTCGTGTGCTAGTCAGAACGATCCTTGGTTTTTTGACCACAAAGAATTGTGGATCTTCCTTCTTCTTAACCTCTATAAGAAGTTCCTTCCCACTCATGAGAAGTACTGTGTTGCTTACTTCCGGGTTCACCTCCTTATATTTTATCGGAAGCAACCTGTGTGTCCTCCCATCCTTCTCCAGGGTATATGTGTTCATTCTCCTGTCATGAATCACATTTCTTTCATATTGCCATGGTCTACCCAGTAATAAGTGAAAAACATCCATGGGAATGACATCACAGAGTACTTTATCATTATACTCCCTTATCTTGAATTCAACTAAACACTGTTTAGTGACACTCACCTGATGTCCCTTCTATAGCCATGGAAATTTGTATGGACTCGGGTGATCAATTGTCTCCAGTTCTAGCTTCTCCACCATCTCGGTTGAAACGAGATTATCTGTGCTACCACTGTCTACAATGACCTTGCACACCCTGTCCTTGGTCTTGCAAGCTAATCTAAATAGTCTGGTCCTTTGAATTGAGTCCTCCACCTCCTTTCCGAGTGTTAAGAGAACTTTATGCATCATCAGTGACCTTCCGCCTTCTATGTCTTCGGCCTCAACATCCTGCTTCTATGCTTCGGTGATGTGAACTTCTCCAATATCCTTATTTTTCTCTGGACACTCGTAAGACTTGTGCCCATTCTTTCCACATGTAAAGCACATGATTACTCCACCTCTTCCTCTTCCTCTGCCTCTGGTACGAGGAAAAGTATTTTTGTCAGCATAATCTCCTCTCTGTTCATTATGCTGTCCTTTATGCTCAATGTATGGTCCTCTCTGTGAGGTTCCACCTCTCTCAACTTTACCCTGAGGCTTCTTCCATTCCTCCTTGGGCTTCTGAGTTCTTTCCTGGGCAACTGCTTTGCCTCTGGGATAGCTTCTACCTTGGCCCCTCTATCTTTGCTTTTGGCTCAGCTTCTCCTCAGCTTTCAGAGCCATCTGATAAGCATCCTCCACCGTCCTGATGGTAACCATGCTTAATTCATCCTGAATGTCGTATCTTAGACCATTCAGATATCTGGAAACCTTCTCATCATTGCTCTCCCGATGACCTGTTCTGATGTTCATTCAATAGAATTCCTTAGTGTATTCTTTCACTGTCATCAGCTTCTGTCTTCAGTTCTGCATCCTCCTGAACAGAGTAATTTGATAGTCTCTTGGGATGAAATTTTCTTTCATCTTCGCGATCATTCGATCCCAACTCTTGATCTTCTGCTTGCCCTTACAGCGTCTGTCATCTTGTAGCTCGTCCCACCACAATGCTGCATGTCCTTTCAAGCGTGTAATAACATGCTTGACTTTCTTGTCCTCTTCGACCTCTTCATAGTCGAAGTAGGTATCAAGAGCTCGGATCCAATCCAAAAGTTCTTCTGCATCCAGATTTCCCTCATAAACTGGAATGTCCATTTTCACCTTTGCACCCATCCTAGCAATAGCTTTTATTAGACGTTCATTTGCTGCATCTTCGGCTACAACTTCCTCCTCGCGTTCAACTTCAACTTCTCTCTTGGAATCACTCAGATCCCCTGCACTAGATGTGCATCATTGTGTTGTCTCGATATTCTCGAGTTGCTTGGAGATCTCTCATCTGTCTCTCCATTTCTGGATTTCCTACTGGCCTGCCTCTTCTCCGCACCTCCCTATCTTCTAGATTAGGTGATTGCCTTTCTCTTCTAGGCAGCATGGTGAAATTTCCCCTTCTTTCTCTGCTACAGAAAGCAAAGAAGTATTCCCGCTCTGATACCACAACTGGCGCAACCGCACTCCTTGGAGCACGACCGCTCTCACAGGATCTTCTTTCTCCATGGCCCGAAGAACTCAAATGTTCTTCTATTTCCCTATCGGGAAATATACACCCATAGATTCTCTCCTCCTGCGCGATCCCCCCTTCCATGATTTATCGGAGGATCGAAACTCGCCGCTTCGCAAGTCCTATGTTGGTCACTGGATTCTCAAATCCCCGAGACCCGATGACTTCGGTCAACGCTGAATTCCTCTCACCTTATCGGGACTTCTGTCCTTATCGCGATTTCTCAACTCGCGATGTCATTCCCTTTGAATTTTCGACTCCCAATACCCGATACGCTGAATCTCCGATGCGCACATATGAATTAACCTTTCCATACCCTGTCACTTCAATCAGAGTTTCGAAACTCGCGGGATCGCGAATCCTAACGTCCAAGGATTTGGGACTTGCCTTTCCCCGATCCCCAATACTATGCCACCTGTCCTCCACTAACTTGACTATGGCCCACATGACCCTTTCGTCAGGATATCGCAGATCGTGATTCCAACATGCAAGAGTTTCTTACCTCTGGAAACCCCGATTCTCTGAACCCGGACTTCTCGGGATCTCTTGACACATGTCCCACACGATGGACGGTTCTAAGCCTGTCAGGATATCGCGGATCGCGATATCACAATTTTTGTTGCAATCTCTTGGAGTTTCCACTCGTGAACTCCGATATGTGATGTCACATGTAGATCTGACGGTCCCTATGACTCAGGATCGATGACTCTGCCCCTCCTGAGATTTGAACCCTTCCACACTTACACTGTAACTCCCTTGCACCTCCGTGAGATCCAACGACCCACGGAACTTCGTGAAATCTCCTCCAAAGATTTTGTCCGTCCATTCTCACTTTGATGATTTTGTGAAATGATAGAATGTCCCTCTTCGAGACTCATTCCCCTATTCGCCAACCTACGACCCTGCTCTCTGACTTTCCACGACAACTTACCTGCACTTTCCCTTTTATGAATTCAAAGGCCTATTCCTCCTGATCTTTTCACCAACTTCAGTCTTCAGAAAGAAATATTGCACGCACTCCTTGTGGAAAATCTTCAACCACACTTAAGTGTTGAAGACACTCGACTCTGCACACACCTGCAGTAGCAGTCTTCCAATACCCTGCTCAGAATCGCAACTCTGAGACTTAGCTTGGCCTATGCACTCCTTGCACGACACTGTGCCTAACTACACTTTCGAGGAAATGAGAAAAAGGTTATCTCTAATTGAACCCTTCTGTCAACGCACTCCTTGCAGACAATTCGACTGCACTCCTTGTAGGAATCCTCTGGCTCAATTAGAGAAACAATTGAAACTCATTCCCTCACCCTCTCAGACTTCAATCCAACCATGAAATCACATACACAGCATGTAAAAGCAAATGTATGACCGGAAATAAACATTCATGAGCATATCATCAATACACAAAGAAATAACACAAACCATGAATTTGAATCAAAGCTTCTTCTATTAATTCAAATGCTTGTACATGGTGTTCTTCATACAGTTCTTTGCATGCTCTTCTACTTCTTCATCCAAAATAATGTTACAATGTACAAAGGAGGGTGTCTATATCCGTTTTCCCTCTTGGAATCTAAAGCTATCAAATATAAAATTAAATTCCTATCTACCAGCATTAACTAAATTAAATGCCGACTATCTACTAAAGGACGAGAGCTATCCGCTCAAGGTCCATTACAACATACAAAGGTGCCTCTTCTTAAATGACTCATTTAAGATCCGCGCAACAATCCCAAAGTATTTTCAAAATTTGTGCTGGCTTGTCCAGCTATCTTCAGCTTCCGCACTGGCTCGCTTGATGAGTTGGCGATGCTCCTACATCAGGATAAGGGACCTAAGGGCTATGCAGCCCAGAAAAAACCTCTACCAAAAAATAGTAAAGGAGGCCTGATGAACAAAACTGTTGATAGGCAAGATGATCGCTGACTGGAAGGAGACCAGCAGGGAGACTATCAGGGACCACAAGAAGGTGCTCACATAAATTCTGAGTTGGCTCAGCAACCTAGAGGCCAGTGAAAAAAGAATAGATGAGGACCAAAGGAGCCAAAAGGAAAAAATGGAACGAATGCTAGGCCAATTCCACCTTTACCTATGCTATGTCCACCACATGGAAATCACTCCAGTAGACCAGAGTGGAACACCAGCTTGTATAAGGAATATGTGCACGGTGGAGGAGAGGAAGGAGAATGAGGAAAGAAAGGATGGCGATGCAAGACATCCCATCATCCTAGAATAGCATAGGTTTAGCCCCAGGTCAAGTTATTTTCAGTATAGGAGCTACCCCTGGTTTCTTTTTGGTTATGTTTTATTCTTTTAAAATGGTTTATGGAGGGCTGGGTCGGTTTCCCTTGGTGGTGACCCAACCCTTCCCCTGCTATCTCAGACAACGCAACTCTGGGATCCCTGATATGGTTTTCTTTTTGGAAGATCAAGGGATTCCCATTGTCTTTTTTGTATCATAACATCTTACAGTAATACATGATTTCACACTCACTTACAAGAAAAAAACATTTCAAAATATAAATTAAAATATATGTAACCATGGATAAATTAATCAACAATTGAGTGAGAAGTTCATATCTACTTCCCTCCTCAGTTTTATATTTGGTCCCTTTGATGATTTTTTCATGGACATCCCCCATGGTAATGTTGTGTTATTGAATTTTGGGTTGATGACAATATGTTAGCATTAAAAATAAAAAATATGTGACAAATGGTGAGGAATCTCCTAAAAATTATAACTGGGAATTTGCATATCTCGACAATATATTTCCAATGGTATAAGTAATGCATGAAATGGGTATTGGAGTCCAATGTTATGGAAAAAATATGAAATGTATTTTTACAAGACCCATCACTGTATTGGAGGTTGTAAGTTATTTTTCTGCTGGTGAATCAACACTAGAAGAAGGATCAACTTTGGTATGTTAGCATGGAAAGAAGGATTGAGATTTCATATGTTAGTTCCTGAATAAATATTGAGCTTTGGTATGTCGATGTCAAAAGAAAGTTTGAGATCTGACGTATCGATGTCGGAAGAAAGATCAAGCTCCAACGTCTAAAGGAAGGAAAAAAAATTTAATTAAAAAAACTAAGTTTTGGACCCCTTTTCCATATCAATGAATATGAGATTATTCCATCGACACTAGGAATATCAGTGAGAAATGGGTGATATCCTTCACTGTATAGGTGAGAAAGAGATTTCTTTCGCTAACACTGGGAATATTGGTGGTTCAGAGGGATGATGAATTTCCTAAGTAAAAGAAAGAAATAAAATATTTCAATCTTGAAAAAATAAATTCTAAGTTATTCTAGATGATAAAGGGTTTGAAAAAGTAGGAGGGTCCCTATGATGGTTGTTTGACGAACCTCCCCATTGCAATGTTGTGTTATTGAATTCTTAGGCTAATGAAAGTACACCAGTATGAAAACTTGAAAATATAGGATGAAAAATGAGTAATATCATAAAACCTATAACTTGGAACTTGTAGAGGTAAATGAGACCTTTCAAACAATATAAGGAGTGCATGAAACATGTTCCCGAGTCAAAAGTTATGGCCAAAATATGAAAGACAATTTTACGTGACCCACAGGTGTATCAACGCTCGAAAATCATTCATGCGTCGATGTATCTGTGGTGGAAGTATATTTGGTAGTCAACATATCGATGATAGAAATAATATTGTCTCTACTGTATTGACAAAAGAAAAAATATTTCCTTTGGTGAAGGAAGACAATTGAAAAATTTATATGTGTTTTTTCTTTTTTTAATGGCGAGAAACAACAATAGCCCGGGTTCAAAATTACATAACTTTCTCATATGATGTTCGATTGAGATGCCATTTTTTATGACATGGAGAGCACAGGAAAAATATTCTATTGATAATTAAAACTTCATTAAAGCATTTAAGTAGATTGATGTTTAATGAAGGTCATTTTTAATGAGGCTTGCTTGGCAGAAAATCCTTGGTGATCGTTTTAACACTTCCGGACCTCGTATTTTGATTTCATTAGTGGCATTGGAATAATAATATCACAAAACATACAACTATATTATTTTAGAAGTGACAAATAGCTTGTTTTAGGAGTGGAATCCCTACTTTGACCAGTACCTGAAATTGCGAGCAAAGGGATTTTTTAATGAAAGTTTGAATGATGTTTTTATTACTTCTTTGCCTAAATTTATTTCTGTCAATTCTCACGGAATATATATTATGTAGGGTCTTAATATAAAATGTGAGGCATGAGGATGTGAGTGTCTCACCAATACATTGTGTGTTGGTGAAGATAGAATAATCTCACCAATACACTCTGTATCAACGAAGATAGAAGAATCTCGTCAATACACCATGTATCAGAAAAAATAGAAGAATCTTGTTGATACACTATGTATCAGTGAAAAATAGAAGAATATCATTGATACACTGTGTATTGATGAAGATAGAAGAATCTTGCTGATACATTGTATATCAGCAAGAAAAAAAGATACTGTGTTGATATATATCAACAGTCAGAAGTAGATGGGTCTTCGATGTGTCGATGCAAAAAATAGGATCGACCTCCATTGAATCAATGCTAGAAAGGAGATGGAATTCCACTATATCTACACCAAAAAGGAGATTGACCTCTACTAGATTGGGACACAAAGGCAATCTTCTTCTGATAAGTGTTGGGATGGTTTTCTCATATGGATGGAGATGCAAGTATTCCACTGATACAGAGTGTATCAGTGGTGGATATGTATTTTCCTATGTAGTATCAGAAGGTGAAGTCTATCTTCCACCAATAGAGTGTGTATTGACAGTCCAAGGAAAGTTGGGTTTTTCCAAGAGAAGAACTTGGGGAAGGCTAGGGAAAGAGAGAAAAAGTGTTAAACTTGCCAGTGAAGAATCCAAATGACACGAAGCTTGAAAAATAAAAGGAGGTTCCCTTTTTCAAGAACTAAGATAATAAATTTAGAGTTAAAGTTCTTAGAAAAGAGGGAAGGTGTTGATGTTGTCACAACAATTGGTGACACATTGGGTGAAGCCAAAATATTTTCTATTTTTCCCTAACTTATGAGTGTAAAATGCAAAGGGTCATATTAATACTTTTAAGATCATAAATTATGGAATAAATGTGCAGTATTTACCTGAAATATTTCATTGTGGTGTGCTTAATGGTGATGCTTGATTGTGGGATAGTAGATCTCATATACTGTCATAAGAGGATTGGTGTCTATGTCATGGGGATGATATAGGTTTGGGATATAATTTTTTTTTCATCAACAACATATATATTATCCCACAGGTTTTGCTCCACTACCCATGAACATCCATAGCCCCGATGGAGTCACTGCGATGTCACAGACCTTGCTCCACTGCCAATGAGAATCCATAGGTTGAGATGTCTATGTTTTCCCTAGTCTGATCAATATTTCTTTCCCATTCCTTCTTTATTTATTTAGTGTATTCTTACTATCTAGTGGATGGGGAAAACAATGGATTTATTTTAGCCTAATAGGGGATGACTGCCAGATATTGATATTTATTTTGTATATTTTTTTCACCTGGCTAAATAAAGTTTTCCATTTTTATTTTTAGCCTTTATACTTTGACACTTCGCCTTTCTTTCAAGTAGATGCTTAGTGTGGATGGTTCCCCTGTTACATGGGATCTTCTCACCAACCAACATGAAAGAATAACCATTGATTAAGCACTAGTTATTTCATGGTATGATTGTTGTCACAATATTCGAAAATCATCCTAATATATCCTTAACTGAGGGCTCTAGTTCAACTCATGAGCTAGGAAAGACATGTAAGCTAATTTAATCATGTTTCTAGTGCAAAGGCGTTGCTTGTATGAGACAAATGGAGGTGAGATATATATACGTCATCAGCATGATCAAGAATTATAAAAAAAAATAATTTAGAGAATGGATTTATTTTGGGGGAAGAGATGATGTGGAATGAGAGAGAGGAGTCATATTCAAAAATGGAAGATAAACTTTACAATCCCAACCATAATCAAAAGATAATATTCTGTTAAAAACCTAATACAATTGAAAACATGAAATATTTAGTGAAAGGTGATTAAAGATATGTAGTGAAAAAAGAAAGAGTTTACTAAAAAATAAATCATGAATGTCATTGTTTCCAATAGCTTAAAAAAGTTCATGCATCCCAACACAACAAGTAGTTTTGCAATCTCTTGAAAATACTAATCCATGTGAAAGACTATACGTGTAGCATTTTGTTTGAATGTGATTTGACGCTAGGGTGGCAGATAACTACATTTCACATATTTTCTGAATATTTTCATCTCATATTTGTATCCTTGTACTTAAATAAGTAAGGATTGAAAATAACTTCCTTTGTTATCCATCATATTTCTTTTCTCTATCTTGTGATATCCTAGGGTTCCAAAATATCTGCTCACATTCTAAATATCTCCAATTTATGAAACTTATTCTACAACTAACATTCTCATCTCACCACATATCCGAATCAAGTTTACAGTATCAACTAGGAACTTGTACCTACATGGAAAAACCATTCAAGATATAATATTTATTTCAACCAAAAATTTTCATAAATGAAAAGGCTTGAAACAATCATGTGCAGAGAATTTAAAAGTAGAATCCCAAAAACAAGTTTGCGAATAAAGTTCCCAAGTGACATGTCTCATGATCATGTCAAATTTTATGAATTCATTTGTTTTCCTTGATCCATGTCCTTCTCTTTAGGTGAGAAAAACCTTCAATGGTTGAGGTCTGCATACATGTGAAAAACAAATAACATCAATAAAACTAGTGACCACTGTTGCAGATTTCTTTATTATCCATTTTCAAACAAAAATGTTTAATTAGTTAGCAAATATGACTAAAATCAATGTTGACTAAGATTATTTCCTCCCGAAAAAACATGTTTGTAGATATCTGAAAACATAACTAGAATTGAATCTTGTATATAGGCTGGCATGAAACACTCAACTGAAAGATATTTCTTCGATTAAATGAGGAATCGTGCATGTTCGGACACATTAATTCAAATATTGAAACTTCCTGGTTTCCTTTTGCTGAGATCCAAGTAGAAAGGTGGAGTAATCTACCTTGAATTGTTTTCTATGAGTATAAGTTCTCTTTCAAGTAGTAGGTATCTCTCATTGTGATTATCAATAGGTCTCCTTGAAGTAGTTCTTTTTTAGAACAATTTCTTGTTGATCAATATCTTAGAGGATCCAAACCATAGGATATTTTTAGGATGTCATTGTTCTTGAATATAAATTGTGTTCCTCAACCTAGTATGTTCATTAAAGAAAGGTTGTTTTTAGTACATATTCACTTGTTATCTATTTGAAATCAAGTTCTAGATCATGTATGGTAGGATTTGAACATGTTCAATCTATGAAATTGGGATAAGTATCAACATAACATGCATGCACATGAAGATGATAGAGAAAAGATACTTGTAGCACTTTCCTTTTGGAATTCCTCTAAGTATGGAACTGTAGACCAACATGTGACACTAATGCAATTGAATGTGCTACCTGTTGTATGGTTCATGATTTGTGTACGGTTGAGTTTTGAAAGAGTATTGTTGATGATCGTTCTCAACATCCTTCATAATTTTAAATATTTGTAGACCAGTGTCTTTTTCATTGGGAAATGGAGTCAAAATTATGATTAATCAATGAATAAGGTTTACTAGGAGGAAGAAGGAAATGAAAATCTATGAGTTATCATGTACACAAATAAGCAAGGTGGAGTATGATACTCTAACTAGTCTAATGGAGGTAAAGCAATGAACATACACAATTAACATTAGATTTTTTTGATTATGCATCAAGAACTCGTATAGTCAATACCTTAAGAATTTTACTCTACTTAGATGTCAATAAATATAAAGGACAAGCCATTCAGTGCTTCAAAAATGTATTTCTTTGCTTGGACTCTAATGAGTTTTCTGCTCCAATCTTTCCCGAAATGTAAAGTACTATAAAGAAGGTATTTGTTCAACATCTTAGGATCATACTCTTCTAGTTTATTGTTGTAAAACTATCAATGTTAAAGTGAATGCTACCGAAGTGAATAAATATTCCAATTGAATATTATCAAATTATTTTGCACATGGTTTCCTCATGAAGATGAATGTAAACCAAAGTTAAGCCAAGCCTTGAGTTAAACAACAAAATGAAAGGAATCAATGAAAAGAAGAAAGTTCTCATGCAAAAAAATAAACTAAGACTAAAATAAGCCATCCTTAATTGAAAAATAAACTAATAATAATTGATGGATTTTACTCAAGAAGCTAAGATAAGACAAAATTTATTCTACATAAGAATAAATGGAAGCAAACATTTAAACTATGCAGGGACAATGGAAGTAAAAAGAACTATGGTACTCCTATTCCTAATCTATCCTACACTAGTTGAAAATGGACTATGTGAAATCATAGTGCCAATGAAACCATTCAAGCAACTCCAAACCTACAACCACATGTTCATCAAAAGTTAATAACATAGATTGGAGTAGTAAGCGACTAAAAATAAGAAGAATTCAATAAAATAAATCTCTACCCAGCATGTGAAATTTGGTAGCATTATTATTCATGGGAAATGTAGACATGTAGGATCCCTCCAACCAAGCTTAAATTCCATCATAAAATTTACAATGACAACCATAGTATTACTCGACGGAATTTGAAAATGAGTGGCATACCTGAGGAGACCCATAAATGAAATTTTCTTGTCATGTCTCTTGTGGGAGAGTCTCAATATGGGTGATATCATTTACTCCAGAGGTCAAGGAAAGATAATGAGAACCTGACATAAGAATTGGTTGAAACCGAAGTGCCTCATTATCCAGTCAAATCTCCCTGGACCCACATTTTACATAACTCACATGATGAGAGGAGAAATGATATCTTCTAGTTTAAGGGAAATGTTGAGCAAAATATGATTGCAATCCTTCTCCTATAAAATCATCAAAATCATTTTAGGAGTGTTGGAGTATTGAGACATAATCCAAATATGAGTGGTGCATCTACCCATTAATATTGGCATGTTATTCTTGAGCATATTTAGGTGACAATGTTTCTTGAATCAACTCAATGTTTCTTGTGTCTTTTATGGGGATGGGTTATTTATTTGATATGATTTCCACATGGGAATTTAAGAACTTTTTGTGTTATGCATGCCTTGTATTTTATATCATTAACATCTATGCATTGAGATCATAAATTTCGTATTGTACAAGATCATTGGATGATACATTGATGCTCACATTCAATTATAGAACCAAAAAATAGTCATTGAAAATATGGTTATCGTGATCAAATTGTGATTCAACATGTTTCGAAAATATAAAATGCAAAGGAATTTCAACATTGTGCCTCATGGATGGACTATCATTAAGAATGAGTCTTTTATCAATCAAATCTTGGAAATCTTCTTGTTTCTTTTTACCATTCAATGTTTCATTGTAATAAAGGTGTGAAGATTCTACTAAATGATAAGTTGGTGAATGATCACATGAGATAAAATTATCAAATAGATATGTATAAAGAGAAATGATATTTGTGGATTCTGAAAATGATGGGATTTCCTCAATGAGATATTTGTTACATACCAAAGCATATTCATGATTCTCAAAAGGAGAGACACTAGATTGTTCCCACTCTGGGTCTAAGGGTTTCAAGATGTCTGGTGAATATTCCCCCATAGTTGTGATAGAGTGATAATTAGAGATCATGTACTCCCAATATTTCATTGTTCAATCATTATTTTCGATGAAGGATATAGTGGTTACTTTTCCCAATGCTAAATTATCATTCAAATCTACAACAACTTGGTTAATTGATTCTTCATTCAATATATATTTGACATCATCTATTGAAACATTTTCATCATATTTCTATTCAAAATAGATTTCAGAGTATCAGATGTCTGAGGATAGGATTGAATGGTTTGTAGGTTTGAAAGTATTTCTTTGGGATAAGAGGCAACTAAATATTCATTGTGTAGATCTGAATCTTATGAATTTGAGATAGTTTGATTATTCAGATTGTACCCTTCATAAACATATATGAGATACGAAAACCAATAAAATATTTCTTGGTATGAGGGTTTGTCACTTTTAGGAAATCTACAATGAATTTGTATGACTCTTTTAAAGAAATCATCCACGGGTTCATTTTTTATCCTACATATTTCTTCAAGTTCATTAAAGAGTCAATCATAATAATAATCTATATGAGTAGTAATAAATACTTCGATGAATTATTTACAACTATGTATCGATTTCACTGGTAATTTCCTAAACTAGGATTTAATCCATCCTTCTAATGTGAGGATAAATAATAAAAAAATTCCATTGTTCTGAACAATTTTAAGATTCTGTTGTGCAATGTTGAACTAATTGAGATTCATGAATGCAGAGAAGTTCCCTTCACCATCAAATTTTGAGTTTGAAAAGAGATTAATTGTCTCAACTAAGATTACCCTAGAGTATCTTATAATACTAAAAGAATCATTCAATATAGAGATATGAAGAGGATCCATGGGATGGTTAAAATAATTTAATGAAATGACTCCACAAGGGCAGGGTTTTCATTCCTCCCTCCTTCTAGAACCAATTCTATTGACATGGAAAAAAATCCCTTTATCAAAAAAATGGGTTACCCCCAATGAGAAGTCCTAATTATACCTATCACCATTTGGAATAGGTATCCCATCTAGATTTTGGTCCTGCAACCATTTCTAGTTTGGGGTTTACTGGTGGCAGAACAATCCACCGATGATGGTTTCTAATCTAAAGAATTAAATGCAACTAATTTAAGATGCATGTGTTCATATTGAAAAGGTAACTATAAAAAAAACATAGAATCATACATGCTTCTATTAATGGTCGGGGAAATAGTTCACACAAAGAAGAGACAAGAATATGAATAAATAACTACAAATACATAATAGTATATCATTTAAAAAATCATTAACAATCCTATGTCCATGAATTCAGAAAACTATTCCTTGAAGAGAAGAAATAAAAATGCAACAAAAAAACATAAGAATAATACATAATATGAAGTACATTCTTACACAACACAAGTGTTGAGTAAAATGCAACAGAATAGCCCACAACATGTTCAATACAAGAATCAAAGTTCTCCAAAAAATAGCTTGGCCAAACATGCTTCTCCTCATTAAATTTTTTAGTAGTAATAGATGAAAGCTCCAAGAGACAAAATCCCTAACTTTAAATGCAATCCCCTTATTTATTGAGATTCACCTTAACTCTTGGTCTTCCTCCTTATCAACTCTTGATCTTCCCTTAGAAGATTTTTTTCCTTATCCTCTAAGGAATGATGAATGAATAAAGTTAGTGAAAATTTCCATGATTTAATATATCAGACATTATATGTATTTACATTTTGAATTTTTTCTTTTAGTTATGGGTGGACATCATGGATTTTTTCCCTATTTCACCTCATAAAATGTAATGAATAATATGAACATTGGGGGTATCTCCTTCCTCTATGCCTAAGCGCTTACACACCATGAGGATTGTAATTCATCTTATCATTTGGGCTTGATTGTATTTTGTTGATGGATATTCCTATGGTGGTGTATCATCCTTTGTTGTAGATCATATTTTCCAATATGTTGTTGTGTACCAATGAATTATCTTTGTCTTGATGTATAGCCATGTTGAAATCCTTACTCTGGAACCTAGGTATATGTTATCTAGTGATTTCTTTGTTGTAAACCAAATTATCATCTCACAAAACAACATACACTTTCTAGAATATTCAACTCAAATAAAGATAGTGGTAGAAATACTAGAAACCAAAATCTCATGCACAATACACAAATATATTATTCCCA
Source organism: Picea mariana (assembly GCA_032191745.1). Taxonomy (NCBI): domain Eukaryota; kingdom Viridiplantae; phylum Streptophyta; class Pinopsida; order Pinales; family Pinaceae; genus Picea; species Picea mariana. The sequence continues at coordinate 674,670 of JASDQU010099889.1, read as the reverse complement.
TAAAACTTTATGTGTGAAATCTAGTTTTCAAGACTTAGCGAGGTGCTAAACTGATGTGGAGGAGTGAAAAACTAGAGAACATGGCCAAGTATAGTAGAAGGAGGATAAATATAGTGGTAGTTTGGAGTTGATGGGACCTGATAGGTCACAGATCGTAGTGCTACAGATCAATGGTTGGGGATCTTTTCGGGGAGAGGAGTTGCGCGAAAGATAATTCCAAAAAGAGGGCCAAAAAGTAAACCATGGTTTTGGGTCAGGACCATGTGGCACCACTGGTTTCATTTCAGAGTGAAAAGAGAGTTTCCCCAAACCACTTCCTCGTGCCCTCGAAATCGAGAAAGTATATAAAAGGGGCGCTCGTTGTTTATTTTATTATTTTTCAAATATTGGAAAATTGAAAGTTGGCACGACCACTCCATTCAAACTGAAGCTCAATAGTATGCCAAGATCACACCTTTTCCACTCATTTATAGGTATTTTTCATCACCACCATGGACCCTATCATAATGTTAGTATTAGAGCAAGACCTCATGTCAAACAAAGAAGCCCTAATTGACCGAGATTCAGATTTTTTTGACACTGAAATCACCATTTCTCCCATCTTCATTTCTAGAGATAATATGTCTAATAATGTAGGGAAGCATATACCCTTCCTTGAAGTAGTCCAAAACACTATATTTCCTTACGTTGTCGAGGTCATGTTCCCCTTCTCCGAATTCATAGGTTGGTGCGCAAAGCAGTATTCATGTGAAGAAAATGTTGTCGTTAATAAACAATGGTTCGAGGTTCTTTGTAGGGTAGAGAGTCTATTAATTCGAGGTTCCCTCAACATACCAAAGTCCTTCTCTATAGTGTTTGAACCATTTGAGGAATAAAATATGATTATGGTTTACAAGGAGTGTCCATCAGAAGTCAAGGACCTATTCTTACAGACAATTTTCAAACCATAGCATCTTTCCGAGAGTTTGTCCCTACCAATGAGTGTTAGTGTCATGGTTATTGAAGTCCAATAGGTATGTTACGTACTGAGTCAAATTTTAGGTCTAGATAATGACAAGCACGTGGTTGAGGTCATGTTGGGTTTTTTGTTAGCATTTTTTTAGTCAGAGTCTAGTCCATCAGTCAGTTTCAACTTCGATCAATTCATAGCTTATAACATCCACAAAAAACTAGTGAATTTTCAGTCACTAAGACATTTCAGATATTACACATACTTGTTGAAGATTTTCCTGGAAACAAATAAGAGAGAGTTCCCTGAAGAAACATTCATATCGATTGAATGTAAAAGGATCACATTTCTCATTTTCATCAACAAGGTCATGTCCAGGGTTTACAGCTTGATTTTCAACACCAACCTACCAAGAGTCCTAGATGAGATGAGAAGCTATTTACAACCAAATCTAAAAAACAAAGTGGGGGAATGGGTATTGTTCATGCATTCAAGAGTGATCTAGGTTTATGGTTTTCATGAATCCCCCTATCTTTTTCCTATTTTTATGACACCCAGATTCTTTTCCCTTGAGTTCATCAAGCAAAGAATCATATCCGAGACAAAGCATTTCCTAAAATTTCACAAGGCCTCCAACCTCAAATTTCCTTTCATCATTGGACCCTTCATTATCAATACTAGATCATGCTTATCTCAGGTCCAAGAAAATATCAAAGAGTTTGGTTTTGCACAGCTATAGGGAAGAAGATATGATCGACATCAGATCATATCCAAGAGAATACCGATGAACAAACATGCCCCCTATGAGCATGAACATGTTGAGGGTTTTGACAAATTGGAAAATCTAGATGTCTGTGTTGATATGGAAGCAATATTGCAACCAAATCAAACACAAAAAGTGGAGGCAACTCTGCAATAGACTCAAACACAAAAAACTACTTAGAAGCTGATAGTTAAAGTTCCCCAAATAAGTGTTTACAACAAAAGAAGTAGTTTGGAAGCCATGGGTACCAAGGATCAACATAATTACCCTAATAAGAAGAAGATCACACAATCCCAATAGATAGTGGATCTAGAGGAGGAAGAGCCTAAAGAACAAGTGAATATGTATATGGTGGAGAGTGGCACCAACACTGTAGAGGTTGGGAAAGGAAGAAAGCTCCAAAGTGAAGGAAGCTCAAGAAATTTCAACAAAAAAAATCATATTATTGATAAGGAATCTAGAGTAGCTTATCAATCTAAACAATATTTGGAAAAACAATATGTTGAGAAAGGAAAATTAGATATGAGTGAAATGAGGGAGTTAATCCTTGAAGTAGAAAATATTTCTTATCACAAGTCTTCTCTGTTCACAGTAAGAGATATAGAGAAGAGATAATTTAATATAGCAGTTGAAAATGAAGACAAAGCATCTGAGATAAAGCTAAAATATGAAAACATCAGTGCTCCAGACAAAGTGAAATTCCAAAGGAATACCAGTGATATGATGTATTCAGATTACTTTTTCCTAAGCCTGAAGAATACAAAGTTGTCAACTTATGCAATAAAGTTGGAAGGGTAGTTAAGGAAAGAAAAGGCATCCAACAGAGCTTGGAAAATTCAGGTCAAGAGACTAGAGTCTGAGGGACCTCAGGGAGTGAAATCCTCATTGGATGAAAAGGACAAGCTGATTCAAAGCTTGAAGAAGAAACTGAAAATGTATGCCACAAAGGACCCATAAATAACAAATTTGGTTGCTCTAGAATGAGAAAAGGAAGCATTTCGACAAGAGGCATTGAACTAAAAGGCCAAGATATTACAACTAGAGCAAGAAAAGGTGAATTGGTCACAGGGACAAACATAACTACTGAACATGGATGTAGTTGTACCTTATACTACAGAAGCTAGGCCAAACACTGAAAGAATTGTCCAGGATATGTCACAAGTTAGCCTAAAGGTGGGATAAATCAAAGGGTTAAAGGGAGACATAGACAAATTAAAGAAAGAAATGAAAACAAAAGATGAAAGGATGGCTCAACTTCAAAAGGAGAATCAATCTTTGCAGGAGAGGGTAGACAAGCTGAAAATAAGATTGAGAGGCAAAGGATTGTTGCAGGGAGCCAAACAAATTATCTAGGACTCTATTGTTGTTGAAGCTGCCAAGTTCAGAATGTACTTAAACTTCATCAATGATAAAGATAGCATGGCCATCACATCCAGAAGTAGGTGCATTGTTGTAAGTGAGATATTAGCAAATAAACCATTAGAGTGGGCCCAAAATGCCATAAACCTGCTAAATTCCATCCCTACTGTAGAACTTCAGACCATTGGGGTCAAATATAGAACTACATTGATCATCTGGGCTAGGAGGGTTATTTCCAAGCATAACCTACTAAAATCAATCCAAACTAAGGCTACATAGATGGAGCAAAGTGTACAGGAATTCAAGGATCTGTTTGGAGAGTTTTTCATCAAAGGCATCCCACCATTTTGGGATGGAAAAGGAAAATTGTATGATCAGTAGGAATACAATTCTCGCCTTGCTTAATGTAGAATGGATCACTCCAAGTTTTAAAACCTAGAGGAAAACTTGAAAGGAGAAACCTTGGTTGAACATTTGATTATAGATTTTGAGATTTTAAATCAGTTCAAAATAGTGAAGATTGGACTACCAGTCATGACATATTATTATTGCATTGACCTGGAGATCCTAATCAAAGAAATGATGGACTATGATATCCCTTCTGACTTGTAATGGAAGGAGATAGCGCGGATGGTTAAAACAAAGTGAATTTTTCCAGGAACTAGCAGATAATGTCCATGTGTCACTGAATATGGAAGATCAAACAAAAGACCAAAATAGAACAAGTGAAATAAGAAGAAGCTGAAGCATCAGAGGAATCGACAGTTGGATCATAAACCATTTTTCGGTTAATCATTGTAATCGGTTCCCATACCGAAACAATTGTAATCAATTTTAGAAGCTGAATCGTTTCGGTTAAGCTATTGTAATCGGTTTCTAACTGAAGGAACTCAAATTATATAAGTATTAGGAGTTCCAAATGTATTAATGTTGGCAAAGTGCAAGGGGACATTATTTAGTTGTTTAGAACTCAATTGTAATCTTCTATAGATGAATTGAATACATATGCAGAAGCCTTTGAAGTCTCTATGAAAATATTCTAATGGTGGTGATATGAGTTTTGTCTTCTTTCCTTGTATGTGTTTCTTGTGTGTTGTAATTTCATTTACACTGTCTTCTGTTTAAATTGGATAGTCTAAAGTCCCATAATTCATCTTGTGATTCTCTTGGATTAAGCAATTTAAAATGTGTTAACTTATTCCTAACTAATTCAGAATTCATTTAATTAATGCTCTGATGAAGTTACTTGTTTTCTTTTTCTTCTTACACTCTGCAAACTACAATTTATAACTCAGATTCATCACCTCACTTAGCCTTTATCCTATGGATATTTCTAATGGCTGGTCAATGTTTTCATTCATTTTCATAATTTTGACTCCATAGCCCTAAGTGTCCCTCCCCTTCCTTGCCAACAAATTTATAAAAACCCCCCAAAATAACAAACCTAGTCATTGATTGACAAAGAAACACCAAGTGACATGAGAGAGCCCTATTTGAGATGAGAAGGCTAATACCCAGCTCTAAAGTTGGTTTGTAGGTTATCTCTATCGTTTTTTTATCAGCTGAACAAATTTATAGAGTTCTAACACCATCAACTAAGCTTATCATTCAAATAACTTCAAAGATTACAAGGGCTCTCGTACCTAGGAAAATGGCCCATAGAGAAATTTAGAAAACTATAGAAAGTACCTGCAAACCTTAGAAACTCACGGTTTGTTGTATGACCCTGTATTTTCACATTTCTCGAGATGTATGTGCATTTAATTAAGAAAACCTATGTATACATGCCTATATTTATTGAAACTTGCATACATGCACTCAAATAATATAAAAAAAAATGGATGGTAGGACCCTATTGTTGTGGCTCCAATATAATGAAACCCACTTGCGATTGTCTTTGTTTCGTCTTCTCCCTAACCTGATCTCTATATGGAAGTCCTTCTCCACATATATAATATCTCCTTGAGTCACAATCCTTCGTGATCTAATCTCCTGAGAAAAGGTCCTTTTTTTCTCTGTATTAATGTATCATGTGTTTTCTCCTTCACCCTAGACTTTATTTTATAAGATTGAGTTATGACCTAACCCTAATATCCAAAGTGATTGATAGTTGAGATTAATTCTCACCTCACTTGAGATCAATAGCTATTATTTATTTCACTAATGCTAATTAAATAATTTATTTAAATAAAACTCAACTCACTAATAAAAGAACTTTAATTTAATAATTCCTTTAATTAAATTAATGTCGCAAGGTGGAGGGATTTGGATGACCTCCACACATATAGACACTCAGAATTGTGTTGAAACACATATTCGATGATACAAACATCAACACTCCCTCTTAGCGAGGAAGGTATTTTGCACCACTCCAAGTTTTTCTGTGAAGAAAACAAACTCCCTTTAACAAAGGGTTTGGTTAGAATATCTACAACCTTCTCATATGTGGAAATATATTTAATCTTCACTGCTCCCTTTTGGATCCTATCTCGAATGAAGTTATATTTTATCTCAATATTCCTAGACCTATCATGGAATATTGGATTCTTAGAGAGTTTGATACAACTTTGATTATCATAGTATATCACCATAGGCTCCAACTCTTAATCAAATAAACTTGTAAGAAAGTTGCGAATCCAAATGGCTTAACAACTAGACATACTCACTACAATGTACTCCTCCTCTACTGAATTGAGTGCTACAAAAGTTTGCTTCTTGATGAACCATGTAATCACTACCGATCCCAAGCTAAAGCAACACCTTAAGGTGCTCTTTCTATCTACTGCAATCCCTTCCCAATATGAGTATGAATATCCCTGCAACCTCACTCCATCTCCTCCATGTTACCTCAATCCATACTCCACTATACCTATCAAGTACTTGAGTACATGCTTCTCTAATATCCAATGCACCTACCTCGATTCCACCATGAACTAACTAAAGGTGTTCAAAACAAAACACATGTCTATCCCGTTGACCAAATACATCAAGGACCCTATCAGTGTCATGTATATCCTGGGATCCACCAACTCTAAATCTAAATTGAAAACCTTCTTCAAATTGGTAAACATAGGAGTAGCTATCGATCTATAATCCTCCATCCTGAATCTCCTCAATATTTCAAGTGCATACTTCCCTTGAACAAGGAATATATCTCCTAAAACCCACCATACCTCTAACCCCAAGAAATAATGCATCAAGTCAATGTCCTTCATCTCAAACTTAGTAGCTAAATATTCTTTGCACCTTGCAATAAGATCCTCTACACCTGTGAGAAACAAATCATCCATGGATAGAACCAATATGAGTGGATCATAACCAATGAGTATGAAGTACAAGTTAGGATCCACCTCACTCTTGGTAAATCCCATACTCTGCAATTATTTTCCAATCTTGGAATTGTTGGGTATGTGTTATATTCTTTGCATGTGTGTGTGTGTGGGTGCGTCAGATACGACAACTTCATCTGACGATCCCTACACCTAGTTTTTGCTATTTTTAGCTGATTTGTAAATTAATCCCGGATTAAGGGATTAGGGTTTTGGTATCTACGGAATACCTAAAAACATTGTATATATTGTATGGCGAATGGTGAAATTCGATATAATGAAAATAAGAAAGGTTTTCCCAGTTGAGGGTTTCCGGTAAAAATCTTCGTGTACTCTGTGTTTGAGCCATTGATTAATTTCTGTATTGCTTAAGAATCTATATGCATTGTTTTACTTCATAGGTTTAAAACTTACATGTGGTATCAGAGCACATTTTTGGCTTCAGAGGGATGCCTTTGTTGCTGAGGGTTTGCTTCAGTCTTGACAGATCAATTTTATCTTGGGTCTGTGATAAACCTGGGTTTAGTGGGAGCTTTTGCAGTGGAGATTTGAGTAAAGTAAGAGGAATGGCGAGCTCATATAGAATCGAGATAGAGAAGTTCAACGGTAAAAAATTTGAGCTATGGAAGCTCAAGATGGAGGACCTTCTTGTAAACAAAAAACAATGGATCGCTGTGGATCCTGGTACACAGCCTACTGGTACACCATCTACAAGAACACAGACTACTGGTACACAAAATACCAGTACACAAACTACTAGTACACCAGTTACTGGTATGTCGAAGGAAGATTGGGACAAGTTGGACAGAAGAGAAAGGAGTACCATTCGACTCTGCCTGGAAAATTCGGTGTTGTTGAATGTCTCAGGAGAATCTATAGCCAAGGAACTATGGGATAAGTTAGGGAATTTGTATCAATCAAAGTCCCTGGTAAACAAGTTGTTTCTTCGAAAGAAGCTGTATCATCTTAGGATGGAATATGGAGATTCTGTGTCAGAACATATAAATTCCTTTAATACTCTGGTAATTCAACTTGGATCTGTTAATATTACGATTGCAGAAGAAGATAAGTGTATTACTTTGTTATGTTCTTTGCCAGACTCTTGGGATAATCTGGTTGTAGCAATAGGTAGTACCACTCAATCTACATTGAAGTATGAGGATGTAATTGCATCCTTGTTATCTGAAGAGATGAGGCGAAAAAGCATGGATGGTCAGAACACAGATGCTTTATTTGTAAGAGGGCGTACCCAAGACAGGAACCCTGGTAAGCCTTCGGGATGGAGATCTAAATCTACAGGTAGATCTAAGTCCCCAGGAAAATCTTTGAGGAAATGCTGGAAGTGTGGTAAAACAGGGCATTATAAGAAAGATTGCAGGTCTAAGAAGGTTGAAAAACCAAAGGGATCTGATAGTACCTCTTCCATAGAGGTGAAAACCTCCACTGAAGAAGGAGGTGATGTTTACCTAGCAAACCATGGTGTATGGTTGATCGACTCAGGTGCATCATACCATATGACTCCTCATAGAGAGTGGTTCTCTGAATATGAAACATATGATGGTGGTGATGTATTCCTAGGAGATGAAACGACAGCAAAAATCTTGGGACGTGGAAGGGTTAAGTTGCTTCTAAATGATGGAAGGATTAGAACTCTTCCTGGGGTTCTACACATTCCAAAACTAGCCAGGAGCCTCATATCTGTAAGCAAGTTGGGTGATGTAGGAGTGAAAACTGTATTTGAAAAGGACACTTGCAAGATGGTGCGAGGAGCAATGGTGTTGATGAGGGGAGTTCGTTGTGGAACTCTGTACAAGTTGTTGGGAAGAACTTATACTAATGGGTGTAACAGTTTTGTTGTCCTTGAGCAGAAAAATGAAGGCGATAAGACCAATATTGTCCCAGAAAAGAAGACCATGTTGTGGCATCAAAGACTGGGGCATATTGGAGAAAAGGGCCTTCGAACACTACATGGTAAAGGTATTATTGAAGGTATGTCTAATTGCACTCTAGACTTTGATTTCTATGAAAATTGCATATATGGTAAACAGAATCGAGTAAGATTCCCATCTGGTGCTACAAGAGCAAAGGGGATCTTAGAGTTGATACACAGTGATGTGTTTGGACCTGTTCCTGTTCCATCCCTTGGTAAATCTATGTATTATGTTTCATTCATAGATGATTTTTCAAGGAACACATGGATTTATTTTCTTAGAAAGAAATCTGAGGTATTTGATAAATTTAAAGAGTTTAAGGCTCTGGTAGAAAATCAGACAGAGAAGAAAATAAAGGTATTGAGAACAGATAATGGTGGAGAATTCTGCGAAAATGAATTCGAAGAATTCTGTAAGAAGTGTGGTATAGCAAGGCAGAAGAGTACTCCATACACTCCTCAACAGAATGGAGTTGCAGAAAGGATGAACAAGACATTGATGGAAAAAGCAAGGAGCATGCTCAGCGGTGCCGAGTTAGAACAAGAATTCTGGGCAGAGGCAGTGAGTACAGCATGTTACCTGGTCAATCGATCACCTTCATTAGTGTTGGATGATACAACTCCACATGAGGTATGGTCTGGAAAGAAACCCTCTCTTCAACATCTTAGAGTGTTTGGTTGTGATGCTTATGTACATGTTCCAATGGAAAATAGGAGTAAGATGGATGATAAAGCTGAAAAGTGTATCTTTATTGGTTATAAAGATGGTGTGAAAGGTTATAAGATTTGGAACCCAGAAACCAAGAAAATTGTTTACAGTCGAGATGTTGTTTTTAGAGAGGTAAAAGATGTGTCCAAACAAGAATTTCCACCAACGCAAGATGAACATGAGAAAATAGAGCTTGAGTTGGATGATGCAAAATCTGAATCATTTGAAGAAGAGGAAGCAGAGGAAGCAAAAGAAGAAAAACCTCATACCCCAGTATTGAGGAGATCGGTGAGAGATAGAAGGCAACCAGAGAGGTATAGTCCACCTGATTTCCGTTCCAATTTTGCTTTATCTATTACTGATGATGATCCCAGAATTGTCAGGGAAGCAGTGAATTCAGAGGATAGTAAACTCTGGAAAAAGGCCATGGTTGAAGAAATGGATGCCTTGGATAAGAATGAGGCATGGGATATAGTTGAGCTTCCAGCTGGAAGAAAATCAGTGGGTAGCAAATGG
>JASDQU010099889.1:632919-665015 GCA_032191745.1 Picea mariana | reverse complement strand
GAACCACCATTGGCAATCATGATTTGGAAATTATTGACAGCATGGATGTAGCAATGGGTTTCTTGGGCGATGCGGCGATGAATAAAATTGTGGGTGCTGCCACTATCAACCAAGATGATGACCTTTCGGTGCTTGATGTAACCGATTAGCTTGAGGGTTTGGGGGGCAGAGAAGCTAGTGAGAGCATTGAGGGAGATGACTGGTTCCACTTCGGGATGGTTGGAAGGAGGGTTTATTTCAGAATTTTCGGGTGACTCGGGCACAGGGGAAGTGTCATCATCGTCTTCTTGAATATCCTCAGAGATGGCCATAAAGATCTTTTGTTCCTTACATTTGTGGCCTGGGAAATATTTTTCATCACAATTATAATAGAGGCCTTTGAGTTGGCGTTCAGCCATTTCAGCCTGGGTCAATTTTTTTATTTTTAATGGGACGAATGGAGTAGTGAGGTTTACTGGTTTAGGGCGTTGGATAAAGGAAGGCTTACGGTTTTGAGAGGAAACAATTTGTTGTGCTTCTTTATCTTTTTTGGTAGCCTCCACCCAAGCCATAGTTCGAGCCATGAGGACATGGGCCCTAATCTCCTCCTTGAGGCCACTGATAAAACACTCTCAAAAGAAAGCATCAGTCATGCCCTTTGTTCGAAAAGCTAGACACTCAAATGCAGCTATGAAGTCTTCGACTGTGCCTGATTGCTTCAATTTTGTCAAACAGCCCAAATGGTTGGTGTCAGTGTGAAAGCGTTCATAGAGCTCAGCAACAAATTGAGTCCAAGCAATATATCCTTGACGGGAATTTTTTCTCCATTGCCACCATTGCCAGCGTTCTTGATCTAGATGGAGAACACCATACCGGAGTTTGGCCAAGTCATATGTAATGTTGTAAAGAGAGAAATAATGTTCCATTTGTGTGACCCAACCAGTGGGGTCTGAGCCATCAAATTTGGTTACATCCACCCACGGAAGGCGTATGTCTCTTTGAAAGTGATGTGGTTGAAAGGAATGGGAAGAAGTTTCACCTTCAGTATTTTTAGGTGCATCATCTAAAGAGTCATCGAGAGGGATTTTGAGTTTGGTGCAGAGTGATACAAAGACAGATTTAAGTTTGTTTTTGACTTCCGCCATTGCGGATTGCACAACTACATGGACGGATGCATTTATGGAGGCATTTATGGAGGCATCAAGGGAGGCAAGAGTATCACTGAGTTGTTGCACTTCTTGTTGGGTCTTAAGGAAACCAGATTCCAAGGTGTTGATGCGAGAATCTAGTTCTTGGATATGGGTATGGGCCATGATGATGGGTGAACTGGAAAGGGAGTGGGAGGGGTTAGAAATTTTTACAGAAAAATGATATGGATGAATGTGACAAGGGGGAAGAGATGAGTCTAATGGAATAGGTCTCAAATAAGGGTGAATTTTTTTACTTTGGTCTAAAGAATGTTGCAATGTTGAAATCCCCAAATTCTGAACCAGAGAGTATTTACTTAGCAACGCCAACACAGATGCACGTCAATAGATCTCGTTGGTTTAATTTGTTTATGTTGTTGTTTATGTTCCCCAAGGGTTAGGTATTCAAGGGTTCTATAGAAAAGGGTTTTCCCTGTGCTATAGCTCTCTGATATACGTGCGGGGTCCAACAGTAGTACTCGGCCCAATATCTCAGGGCACTAACTAAGGAGGATAGACTGTACCCTTATCCGTACTACCCGACTACCCAGGTACTAGAGAGTATCTTCCCGAGTGTTGTTCTCGGTGACACTATAGCAGTCCAGTGGCCGATAGGTTTATCTAAAGAGGGCTTTAGGAAATCTAGACCGATCCGTACACAGGTGATGTCTGATGTGCTACCACTCGAAGGGGTACCAACAAGAGTTACAAGAGTGGCCAACAGATGTGCGCTTAAGAACCACTTGTATTTTCTGCGTGTATGAATCCCTCGACCATGGGTTTATGCGCGTAACAACAGATCTATGTGGCTTAAAGACGCCGGAATACGTCTCTACCCTGAAAAAAAATACCCACAATTTCTGCCAAGGAAAGTGCTCTGATACCACTTGCAAGATACCAGATATATAAAATATGCAGAATAGAAATGAAATGCTAGAAATGACAGAATAACAGTAAAATATCCAGCATAATATTCACAATACACAGAAATGATATACAAAATAGCAATAGAAACAACACTTTGATTCAGATAGCAATGTTCACAGGCCTCTTCGAGGGGGAAACCTCCAGTCGAGCAGCACTCTATTACAATAATCTCCAAGCTAGGGTTTTCATACCCTCGACCCTTATTTATACTAAATGTGTCTATTAAGAGAAACATCTAGAGGAAGGTCCTTCTAAAAGTGGAAGCTTCTATTAGGTCTTCTTACATCCGCCTTATTCTATTTTATTGAAAGGTCTTATTAATATTTACCTTTATTACATCCGAATACATTGATCTACCTATGTGTAGGTTAGGACCTTAACAACCCTCATGAGTCATCTAGAAGCCCCAAAAGGTCAAAGTAGTCAAAGTGGTTGCAAAGAATAATTTATTTAAATAATAAAGTGAAGTTATGAGTGTACTATAATTCAAAGTGGATACAAAATAAATCTTTAAATAATAAATTTAATGGAGAAATTACTAAGTGGATAAGTGGTTAGAAGTGGGTTAGCCCTAAAATAAGAAAAGTGGTTTAAGATGGCTAGAAGGCAACCCCTTGAGGAATTATAAAAGTACAAATAAGAGGCAAGGGTCTCTCATTTTAATTACACTTGAGCATATTGAATATCTACAAGTAACTGAGATAACCAAAGGATATATAAGAAGAATTTCAGAGGGAAGGTGAAGTGAAGAAGGGTGAAGTTCAAGGGAGGATAAATTCTTTTGATGATGCTTTCTAAGGTATGTTATTTACAGGTCATCTCAGCATTTTTGCAATAATTGTTTTTCTAGAATGATTCAGAACTTGAAATATGGAGGCCATTGAGGAAACATATCCAAGTAGCTGTGATAAAAATGCTATCTTGTGGGTCGTTGTATTTTTGGAGTTAAATTCCGTGAAAAATAGGGTTTGTGGCTAGTCCTGAAACTAGTCTAAAACAAGTGTTTCGGGTAAAAACGTCATAACTTATTCATAACATATCCAAATTTAGTAAGACCAACTGTATTGGTTATATTACAGGCTTTAGTATTATTTGTAACATTTTCTGATTCATAAAACAACATTCTTTGTGGGGCACTCTCTACGAGTTCTCTCTCTAGAATAATCCATAATTCAACAAGGTATGCCATGTTTTCTATAACTCCTTTTCTGAGAGGTTCCAAGAAATGAAAACTGGAGGAATTGCATAAATGACACTGAATAAAATTGTATACTATTTTAAGATCTTTATTCATTAAAGGTACATAGTTATGATTATTTCAAGTTAGGGTTGTTGACTAATCCAAAATTAGTCATGTGAGACTAAAGTAAAGTTAAAATGAAAATGCTAGTCTCTTGTTGTTAAAGTTAAGGAAGGTTTGTAGGTATGTGATCATATACACCAGGTCTATTACAGAGTTACAAATCAGATTTGGATGATGAAATTGATGAGGGCTTTTGGTTGAGGTACATGTTGGGTACATGATTTAGACAAGTAGTTGATGAGTTGGCACATGCATGAGGTATATAGTTGATGATGTTGGTACATCTTGATGAGTCATAGTTTATGTGTATTTGATGCATGATTGGTACATATTTGGTGCATGGTTGATGCACTCATTTATGGTACAGGTTGGTGCATGGTTGATGCAATTTTTTATGGTACATGTTGATTACAGGTTGTTTGGTTAAGGTTATTGGTACAGGTTGTTTGGTGCAGGTTGATTGGTACATGTTTACAAAAGTATATCTTTGAGTGATAGTGTGACAATGGTTCCATAATTCTACTTATATTTCAGGGAGGTTGGATGGGGCAAGGACAAGTGGTTGTAAACACCTTCTGGTTGTATCCGAAGAACATAGGGGGTTGTAACCTCCTTCTGGTTGTAGCCATATAATTGGGGAGTTGGAGCTTCCCTTAGGTTGTATCCTGAGAAACTAGGGGGTTGGAGCTTCCTTCTAGTTACAACTGGAAAACAAAGGAAGTTGGTTCTTCCAATGAATTTATTTTTTAAAGACATGTAAGAAAAATCATTTTGTGGTTTTCTCCCACTTTGGGTTTCCACATAAAAACACTGGTGTACTCTGTATGTGTATGATTTCTCATTTGTTCATTGTTTATTTACTCTACAACTACTGGATAATAATGCTACATTGATATAACACTTGCATTTTATGGTTAAAAGGGATTAAATTTCTCTATTATTGATTCACCCCCCCTCTTAGTAATCCAATAGTGCCATGTCATCCATAAAGATGACACATGATGCTTTTTTATTGGTCCACATGGACCCCCAAAAAAGACATTTCTGGGTGACACGTGGAAGCCTATCGTGCTGCCACATCATCATGATGTCATATATAAGTTGTAAATAATTGTAAGTACATGCCACATGGAATCTTATGGGATTTCCACATGGCAAACCCTTTGAATTTTGATCAGTTTGATTGGCCATAACTTATTCATACAAACTTCATTTGAGGTGATTTTTTCACTGTTGAAAATCTATCACTGAGATCTACGCAACGAAGTAGTTTTCAAAAGAATTTGAGATAGTAAAATTTTGAGCATTTTGGATCCTCCTAGATCACTTTTTGAATGTTTCAAATCCTCTTGGATCAATTGTAATGTCCTAGACATTTTTTTCACACTTTCTTCTCACCACCGTTGCAATACACAAGAGTTTTATAAGTGTTGTATTTTTTCAAACACTTAGGTTGTAGGTGTCTTTTCACTGTCCAACTTCCGCTATAATATACTAGATATAAAAATCATGTAGAACAAAAATAAAATGCTGGAAATGGAAGAATAACAACAATATAACCAGAATAATCACCATAATAACACTGAAATGATATAAGAATAACAACAAAAATAACACTTTGATTCTAAGAGCAATGTTCACAGGCCTCTTCGAGGGGGAAACCTCCAAACAATCATAGCTCTATTACAATAATATCCAAGATAGGGTTATCATACCCTCGAATCCTATTTATACTAAATATGTCTATCAAAAGAAGCATCTAGAGGAATATCCTTCTAGAAGCAAAAGATTCTATTAGGTCTTCTTACATTCGACTTATTCTATTTTATTGCAAGGCCTTATTAATATTGACCTTCATTACATATGAATATATTTTTCTACCTATGTGTGGGTTAGGACCCTAACATGTCCTCCCCCTTAAAAATAGCCTTGTCCTCAAGTCTTGAGATGTGGAAATTGCTGCAGACTGGTAGTTGGTTCCCAAGTGGCATCCGTTGGAGTTGTATCTTTCCAATGGATTAACCCTTCCTTGATGGTTCTCTGATGCGGGTGATGCTCATGCTGGTCCAAAAATGCTTGTGGTTGTAGCCAAATGGATCCTTCTTCGGCTAAATCGGGAAGGTTTGTTTGAATTTGGCACTTAGTCCTGATCACCTTATTTAAGAAGGAAACATGAAAAATAGGATGTATCTTCGAATTATTGGGAAAATCTAACTGATAGGCCACCTATCCCACACGCTTGAGAACTGTATAAGGACCATAAAATTTGGGTGCTAGCTTCTGACAATGCTCAGCCTTGAGGGAATTCTGCTTGTAAGGTTGCAGGCAAAGAAACACCTAATCCCCTTCTTCAAATTGACATTCATAGCAACCTTGATCTGGTTGTTGCATGCGATTTTGTGCCATGAACGAATTCTCTTTGATGGTACAAAGAATAGCCTCTCAAACTGTAAGTGTTTGGTCAACCGCCTGGAACTTCGAGACACCAGGTAAGTATGAGAGAATTGAAGGTGGCTTCTGTCCATATACCACTTCGAAAGGAGTCATGCATGTAGCTTTATGGTATGAAGTGTTGTACCACCATTCAGCTAGGGGTAACCATTCAGCCCAATTATTTTTCTTTTCTGAGGCAAAAAATATGAAATATGTTTCCAAACACTTGTTGACAACTTCTGTTTAACCATCAGTCTGGGGATGATAAGTTGTATTGAGATGCAATTGGGTGCCTTGTAGCTTGAACAATTCTTGCCAAAAATTTCTTGTGAAAGTTCGGTCACGATCAGAAACAATAGAGTGTGGCATGCCATGGAGCTTGAAGACTTGATCCATGAAAATTTGAGCCAGTGTGGATGCTGTAAATGGGTGTTGAAGAGTGCATAAATGGGCATACTTGGAAAGGCGATGAACAACCATCATGATGACTGATTTATTTCCTGATTTGGGTAATCCTATAATAAAATCCATAGAGATGTCCTTCCAAATAGCAGGGGGAATCGTGAGCAGTTGTAGTGTGCCCGGAGATTTGAATATTTCTCCTTTGTTGTGTTGACACACATCACATTCGGTGACATAATTATGAATGTCTTGGTTTATACCATCCCAGAAAAAAGAACGTTTGACCTTGTCATAGGTTTTGGTGAACCCGGAGTGCCCCGCTGTCAGTGTAGCATGAAGCTCAGAAAGTACCATGGATTTAAGCTTTGATTGTTTACTTAAATACAAATGGAATTTTTATTGAATCTCATCATGGATCCAAGAGTACCCTATGGGAGCTGGATCACTAGACTGCAATTGTTGGATCAACTATGAACTTTTGGGATCTTGTAGCCATTCCTGGCGAACAGCTTGGAGCCAATCGGGTACAATGAAGGAAAGAGAAAAAAGGGATCCTTGATATTCATATTTGTGGGAAAGTGCATCTGCAACCACATTTTATTTTCCTTTTTTGTAAATGATATCATAATCATATCCAAATATATTAGTTACCCATTTTTGTTGCTTCGGGGAGGAAATGCGTTGTTCCAAAAAATACTTGAGGCTTTGATGGTTTGTCTTAATTTGGAAGTGTTTCCCCAATATATAAGGGCACCACAAATCAACGACATGTAGAATAGCCAACATTTCCTTTTCATAGATAGATTTGGCCAGATTTCGTTCTGGTAGTTGCTTGCTAGTAAAGGCCAAAGGCCGACTCTCTTGCATAAGGACAACACCAATTCCTTTCCCTAAAGAATCACATTCCAAGACAAAGGTCTTTGTGAAATCAAGAAGGGCCAGGATTGGAGTCGTGCACATGGCCATCTTCAAGGTTTGAAAATCTTGAGCAGCAGCTGGAGTCCAAGTGAAAGAGTTCTTTTTTAGGAGAGAAGTGAGAGGTGTTGCAATCTTTTCGTAATTCTTAACAAACTTGTGATAATAACCTGTTAAGCCCATAAATCCATGCAAGATTTTGAGAGTCTTTGGGTGAGGCCAGTCTTGCATAGCTTTAATAATTTTAGGATCCACCTTGATGCCATCCTTTCCAACCAGGTGAACCAAGTACTCTACTTCTAAGGCACTAAAAGCACATTTAGACTGTTTTAGGAAAAGTTGGTGCTGAGAGAGTAGATGGATAACTTGATCCACATGAGCAATATGTTCTATCCAGGTCTTGCTATAGATGAGGATATCATCAAAGAAAACTAAGACAAAATGATGTTGAAAAGGATGGAAGACATGATTCATAAGGCTTTGGAAGGTGGAGGGAGAATTACACAAGCCAAAGGGAATGACCAAAAACTCATAGTGGCCCTCATGAGTTCTAAAGGATGTCTTGGGAATGACTTCCTCTTTCATATGTATATGGTGGTAGCCCGAACAAAGATCAATATTTGTAAATAATTGGGCACCACTCAGTTCATCCAGGAGGTCATCAATGACATAAATGAGAAATTTGTCTTTAATGGTAAGTTTGTTGAGCGAATGGAAGTCAAGACCCATTCGCCAAGAACCTTCTTTATTTAGGACCATGACCACAGGAGAAGAGTAGGGGCTCGTAATAGGGTGGATAATGCCTACATAAAGGTCTTCCTAGACTATTTTCTCAATTTCATTTTATTGGGAAAAGGGGTGACGATATAGACGGATATTGGGAGGAAGGCTTTCGGGTACAAGGGGAATGGAATGATCATGAATACCACATGAAGGAGGGAGTCCCTAGGGAGTGGAAAAGACCACTTGATGTTTAGAAAGGATGGCTTGGTGGTCTTGCGGCACCGAGGGTGTTGTTTTTGCTTGGATGGCATGGAGTTGAGAAATAACACTAGAATGACCCTTTTTGAGAAGTTTTTCCATGCAATGGGAACTAATGATCTCAGGTGAACCAGAGGTGATGCCTTGGAACTTATATTGGTGGCCCTCCTAGTCAAATTGCATGGTTAATTCTTTAAAATACATGAGATTGGGACCCAAAGTCCTTAGCTAGTCTGCCCAACACAATGTCACACCCACACATGTCTATAGAAAACATATGAGATTTCAGGTGGTAGTCACCAATTTGGAGACACACATTTTCACAACGCCCTCAACATTTCATGGAGCCACCATTAGCAATCATGATTTGGAAATTATTGATGGAATGGATGTAGCAATGAGTTTCTTGGGCAACGCAGTGATGAATAAAATTATGGGTGCTTCCACTATCAATCGAAATGATGACCTTCTGATGCTTGATTTAACCGATTATCTTGAGGGATTGGGGAGAAGAGAAGCCAGTGAGAGAATTGAGGGAAATGACTGGTTTGACTTCAAGAGGGTCTGAGGGAGGGGTTATGTCAGGGGTTTTAGGTGACCCAGACACAAGGGGAGTTTCAATATCCTCTTCTAAAATATCCTTGGAGATGGCCATAAACAACTTTTGTTCCTTACACTTGTGGCCCGAGAAATATTTTTCATCACAATTATAACAAAGGCCTTTGAGTTGGCAATCATCCATTTCATCCTTGGTCAATTTTTGGATCTTTAGTAGAGCGGAGGGAGTAGTGGTGTAACAACATATCTCTGTGGCTTAAAGATGATGGAATACGTCTCTACCCTGAAAAAACTTTTACCCACAATTTCTGCCAAGGAAAGTTCTCTGATACCACTTGTAATATACTAGATATAAAAAATATCCAGAACAAAAATAAAATACTAGAAACCCCATAATAACAACAATATAACCAAAATAATCACCACAATAACACTAAAATGATATAAGAATAACAACAAAAATAACACTTTGATTCTGAGAGCAATGTTCACGTGCCTCTTCGAGGGGGAAACCTCCAGTCGAGCAGAGCTCTATTACAATAATTTCCAAGACATGGTTCTCATACCCTCGAATCCTATTTATACTAAATATGTCTATCAAAAGAAGCATCTAGAGGAAGATCCTTCTTGAAGTGGAAGCTTCTATTAGGTATTCTTACATTTGACTTTGTTGCAAGGCCTTATTAATATTGACTTTTATTACATTTGACTTTGTTGCAAGACCTATGTGCGGGTTAGGACCCTAACATCCACTATACTGTTGTGTGTTTTAAAAATCATTTTTTGAAGTATTATGTGGAGGTTGCATATGATTTACTTATGCCCAAAGTGTTTTTATAAAAAAAAAGATACATAACATCTAGCATAAAAAATACCCATAACTTACAACTGATAAAGATGGAGAAAAACAAAGTAAATATATCCTTATTTATTGCCAGCTTATAAATGAGCGAGAACAATGGTAACAACTCACAATTTTTTTGATGTATTTCAACTAATAATATTTTATTTATTGGAATATTAGAATTTTCAAATGATTTGACCTCCAATGGTACTTATGCTACTTCAAAATCGATACTCCATAGAGATATATCGCTCCCCTTTTCTATAGAATGTGGTCTTATATGACTATCTTAGCTCCAACACAAAAATATGGATTCTATTTCAAGGAGAAGCGGTCTGTTTATAAGAATAAATAAGCCTATTGTCAATACTCTTCCTATGGAGGTGAGAAATTCAACATTCTAACCCAGAAATGTGCCCAAATCACATGGAAAGGTTCAACAAATGGAACCCATGATTTTCTTTGAAGAAATCATCCCCTGCACTTCCAGAATTTTTCCCACTTAAGGAAAACATGACCCAATATAAGAGACTAGACAAACACTAAATAAACTCGGTCCCGCAAGCAAATTTGACCCCAACAAAGCCAAAATTTAGTATCCACATTGAATCAGAGCCACTATAATGAAATAAACTCAACAATAACTAAGGAAACTACACTACCAAGATGAATACTCTACCACAACGAAGCACAATAATAAGATTTGAGTGATCTCCTCTGAATGACCATCTAGGGTGCATAATATCACCACCAAAACCAATCTCAAAAATTCGCTATAGTTTTCCATCCCAAGAGCCAAAGCCACAAAGAGATTTCTTAATTCAATTGTATAAAATAACAAGTGAATAATGAGAGAGAGCACCCTTATTTTACTTTTATCTTCTCGTTGACACTTTTTGGACCCTTTTACCATTTTAATAAAGTAATGTTACCTTTATAAACTTTAATTAGCTTAAAACATGTAATACCCTAGTTTTGAGTCCCCATATTAATAATGTATTTTTTTTATTTGATGAAAGACCAGAGCACCCAAACCATTAAAAGAGGTTGGAGTGCCTAGGAAATGTAATTCTTTGATCATTATTAATAATAAAATACATCGTTGGTTGCAAGAAATACAAGGACAAGAGTTATAGGGGGATATGATTCCACGAGAGAGGGCGATTAACTAACCACACCATTTTATTATATTTTTATTTACCCATAATTGTTTTAATTGAGAGAAGTGGTTATGTGAGCTTCTTGGGGAAGGCCATGTTGTTCTTGATTTCCAGGTAAGTATATAAACCCATATTATGGGTTGTTTGGGGGTTCTTCTCCATTCACTCTTTCATTCATTGTTGTTCATTTATCATTCCTCATTCATTCTTGTTCTTGGTTGGGACATTGGGGATAATTGTTGAGGAAAAATCCATTGTTTCCTGGTTGTAGTAATTACTGGTGTATTCTAGATATGAATTAATGCATGTATGCCTAATATGCATTGGCATGCATTAAGTTTTGTTCATAAGTGAGAATCTTGAGAGTCCCAACATGGATATTATTTTCCAGATGCATTGGAGCCATGTAAAGAAGTGGACAACCTAATGGATTGCGTGGAAGTGAAGGGGGTTCATTGTCTTTGGGCGGTGAAGGTTGGAGAGAAGAGAGATGGGTAATTTGGATTTTTGTGTGTTGAGAAACCTGTGAGAGATTAAGTATTGATTGGTTTGTGAAGCTAAGTGTCATCTTGTAACCTGTCCTTATGGATTCATATCCCTCGCTCGGGGGTGAATTTATTTTTGAGAATTGGAACAACAATGTCTATGGTTAAGTGGAACATCCTTGGTCTACATCCAATTGGTGATTGAGTTTGTTTAAGATAAGTTCTCTCTGTCTTCGTTTCCTTTTCTTATATATTTATTTCCGTTGTGTATTAATTATTATCTCTGAATATCATATTTATAATATTCCATCTTGCAGGTTATTTTTGTGCATGGAATAATATTCATTTATTTTATGTTGTAGGATGAATCTTGATTAATGCATATGAGTCTTTCATGCTTCTTGTTGGCACAGGGGAGGACCCAGGGTTTAAATGTAACAGTGCACGAACAAGCCCTAACTATTGGACCTTTTGGAAACACATACGGAGTAGATGCAGTCTCACCCGAAGTAGCAATAGGGGGTTGTAGGACACATGTGTCTACAACCAGAGGAAATGCAAGTGGATTCAAAGGAAAAACACAAAAGAACCTAGATATTAGTTACCCCCTTTAAGCCTACTATGTGAGATATATCTCAGATCTAATACAATGATGTAATAACAGAATATCAGAAAGCAAAAGAACACAACATCAATCACACAGAACAACAAGATATACATGGTTCACCCTCTCCCTAGGGCTACGTCCATAGAATTGAGTTTCTTGATATTATATGAAAACATACAGTTCTATCTACGCACTTATCTTGCAGATCTCTCTCTCCTTCTCTTATTCTCTCCCCTCCCTACGCACCCAACTGCAGGGTTGATCTTCGCACCCAGCTCAAGATATCACAATAGAACGGTATTCTCACAACACAATACTCTCCTTACACAACAACAGTAATCACTCGACATCAAAAATACAATCCTCTTTGAACTCAGAATGACCCCTCCCAATTCATCTAGACCTTTATTTATACATTACAGTGACAAACATCTAGGTGTCAAAACCCTAGATCCCAAAACCCTAGGTCAACTTGACCCACATTTTCAGGGATTCACCATCCTTTTTTTACTTCTTTCCTACGAGGTACTCCAAAGCAACCATTGATGGATTTTTTTTCCACAATCCATCTTCCTTGCTGATCAGTCTTTCTCAATATTCTCCTTCAATAACTCATTTTCACTTACTTCACTCCTTCATTTTTGCTTCTTTGACCACTTTGACTCAATCTCAGTCAATGTTCCTTCCATGTAGTTCTTACTTTTCCTTCCCTCCTTAATCTTCACTTTCTTCCATAACCAAGGGCCAACAGGCCCCCAATACTCACATTTGACTCGTGCTGAGGCACTGTAGGTCTTATCCTTTTGTTTACATCATTTTCAGACTGCGCGGAGCAGCCTGTGCTCTCTGTTCTGTTCCTAACTTCCTTCTACAGAATGTCTTTTTTGAGTCTGGCACCCAGTTTCAAATGCACTTGGTACCTAGACCCTTCTTCTTATTATTTTACTGAGATATGCGAGGCAGCTGGTTGTCATAATACAATTTCAACTGTCTCCCATTTACCAAGCCTTCCTTCTATTCTCCCTTCAAAGTCTTAAACTTTGTAGCTCCTCCTTCTGTAACATAGTCAACCTCATATGGACCAAGCCAATTTTTCATGAACTTCCTTGGATTCTTCATGAACTTGTTGTCATATACCAATACTAGATATCCTTGCTTAAAGGTTTTCTTCTTGATGTTTGTCGTGATAGGCCTTTTCTCGTTCTTTCTGTACCTGTTGGTTGAATCCTGCAATGAATCTATGTTCCTCCAACTCTACCAGCTGTGCAAATTTGTCTTACACAGCCCCTATGTCATCCATATATGTGAATTCTACAATTATTAAACTAGGAACCAAATATTCCATAGGTACGACTGCTTCTAGGCCGTACACTAGATTAAAGGGAGTTTGCATTGTCAACTTCTTGCAAGTGGTTTTGTAGCCCCATAACACTGTTGGTACTCTCAAATCCAAATCCTACCTATTTACACTGCAAATCTTTATCATCGCTATCTCCAAGATCTTATTGAAATATTTGACTGTACCATTCTCTTGTGGGTTGTAAGGTGTTATATTCTCATGGTGAACTTAAAATTCCCGAGTCAAGGCTTCAATAGTCTTATTAATAAAATGTGTACCTTGATCGCTCCTAAGGATCTTAAAGAATTCAAATATGGTTATGATATCATCAAATATGAATCGTGCAGTTGTAGTTGGACTACAATCCTTAACTTCTCTTGCTTCTTCCCATCTGGTCAAATATTTTGTTGTAGTGATTATGTATCTCTCTCCTGTGCGCTTCTCGAGTGGGTTGATAGGTCCCACAAAATAAATTACCCATTTCTCAAATGCCTGTAAAGTTATCTGAGGTGATAAAGGCATATTATCTCTTCTGGAAGGTTTCCCAACTCTTTGGCATACATCGCAGTCTTTGTATTATTCCTTAGCATCTTTGTGTAAAGTGGGCCACCAGAGGCTAGCTCTAAGAACCTTCTGCGTTGTTGTTTTCCCTGCATAGTGTCCTCTTGTGATGCCTTCATGTGATTCCTCCATAACACATCTTCTCATGATCTCATTAGGGCATATCTTATAAAGCTGTCCAACTATAAGTGAAAAATCTTCAGCTCGAACTACTAGTTGTTTTTTCTGAATGACTTTATATTCGTGAGGTGCCATTCCTATTGATAAGAAATGGACTATCTTAGTGAAGTGATCATAAACCTTTCTGATGGACATCAACTGTGCATCTGGTAGTGTATCCTCCAAACTGGTAGGTTCCTCTTCATGTTCTAACCTAGACAAATGGTCAGGTCCATTTTTCATTCTCCTTAGCTTGACCACATTCTCAAAATCATATTCCTTGAATAAAAGTAGCCATATACATATTATTCCCCCCAACACTAGCTTGTTTACTAGGTATTTCAAAATAGAATGATCAGTAAACATCTTAAAATGTCCTCCCAACAAGTAGTGTCAAAACTTCTGCAGTGCGTACACCATGGCTAAACCTTCTCTCTCAGTGGTAGTGTAATTTATCTCAGCTGTAGAGAGATTTCTGCTAGCGAAGGCTAACGGATGGTCAGTATCTCCTACTCTTGGTTTTGATAACACTAATCCTAATGAAATAGATGATGCATCGATGTGCACATGGAATTCCTTACTCCAATATGAGAAAACCAGAATAAGCGCAGTTACCATTTTCTGTTTCAGTGTGTCGAAGCTCTGTTGACATTCCTCTGACCATTGGAATTGACAATCTTTATTGAAAATATTCTCCATGGGTGTTATTATCTATGCATATCCCTTGATGAACTTTTTGTAGTATCCAGTATGTCCCAGCGCATTATGCAACTATCTAACCGAAGTAGGAGGAGGTATATCAACAATGATGGCAATCTTGGAAGGATCTACCAACAACCCTTGCTTACACACAATATGGCCTAGCAGCACCCCAAAGGGTGAAAAGAAGATACAGTTCTTCAGGTTTATGGAAATATGGCATTTCTTGTACTTATCCAACATTATTATTAAGCATTCAATATGATTTTTCAATAAGCTAAAAACAATCCAATCATCAAAATATGCTTCCAAAAATTTATGTAAAAATTCCTTGGATGCTTCGACCACCACCCTAGAAAATATGGTTGGTGCATTCTTCAGTTCAAAAGGCATCATTGTGTACTAGAAATAACCCCATTATGTTGCAAATGTGGTCTTATGGTGATCTTCCTTAGCAATCATGATCTGGTGATAACCTGAAAATCCATCTGTGAAGGATTAAACTTCCTTTCATTCCACATTATCCAACACTTCATTAGTAAACGGTGTAGGGAATGGATCATGTAAACATACATCATTCATTTTCCTCAAGTATACATAGATTCTGATCTCTCGTATCTTCTTATCTTGGACCACCATAGGGATGATCCATTTTGACCCTTCAATAGGTTCTATGATTCATGCTTACAACATTCTATCCAATTCAACCTTGACTTTTTGCTTATATTTAGGATTCAATCTGCAGGGTCTCTGCATGACTGTCCTTGCATCTAGTTTCAAGGGAATATTCATCTCTCCCATAGGCCCTTTAATTCCCTTCATGTCAGTGAACTTGGTGGGAAACAAATCTTAATATTCATGCAATAGTTCTGTGATCTTATCAATAGTGGAATCATCCCAATAATCTCCAATGTTTGCGAGCTTAAGTTCTTTCTCTGTTCCAATATTAACTTTCTTGATTTTGATTGGTTGTCCAATAAAAGGTAGTTCGACTCTTGGTCCTTCTATGTCTCTCTGTCCTTCTATTTCTTTGATGCTCACATTCCTAGGATCATCGTCTTCATCAACATTGATATTGTAGCAACCTTGCAATTTATGAAGTGGTGCAGTCCATTCTGTTGATGGGTCTTAAACCCCTTAACTCAATAGTAGGAACCAAACCCGCCACCGAGGCCCAATTAGACTTTGCAGTGTTTGTGATTGGAATGGTTCTCCAGATCTCATGATACATCCAAAGTAATCCAATAGTGCCATGTCATCCATACAGATGACACATGATGATTTTTTATTGGTCCACATGGACCCCCCAAAAAGACATTTTTGGGTGACATGTGGCAGCCTATCATGTTGCCACATCATCATGATGTCATTTCTCAGTTGTAAATACTTGTAATTACATGCCACATGGCATCCTATGGGATTTCCACATGTCACCCCCTTTGAATTTTGACTCGTTTGACCACAACTTTGACTGGCCATAACTTATTCATACAAACTTCATTTGAGGTGATTTTTTCGTTGTTGAAAAGCTATCACTGAGATCTACGCAACGAAGTAGTTTTCAAAAGAATTTAATATATTCAAATTTTGAGAATTTTGGATCCTCCTAGATCACTTTTTGAATGTTTCAGATCCTCTTGGATCAATTTTAATGTCCTAGAGATTGTTTGCACACTTTCTTCTCACCACCATTGCAATACACAAGAGTTTTATAAGTGTTGTATTTTGTCAAACACTTAGGTTGTAGGTGTCTTTTCACTGTCCAACTTCCACTATAATATACTAGATATAAAAATCATGTAGAATAAAAATAAAATGCTAGAAATGGAAGAATAACAACAATATAACCAGAATAATCACCACAATAACACTGAAATGATATAAGAATAACAACATAAATAACACTTTGATTCTGAGAGCAATGTTCATGGGCCTCTTCGAGGGGGAAACCTCCAGTCGAGTAGAGCTCTATTACAATAATATCCAAGCTAGGGTTCTCATACCCTTGACTCTTATTTATACTAAATATGTCTATCAAAAGAAGCATCTAGAGGAAGATCCTTCTTGAAGCGGAATCTTCTATTAGGTATTCTTACATTCAACTTATTCTATTTTATTGCAAGGCCTTATTAATATTGACCTTTATTACATCCGAATATATTTTTCTACCTATGTGTGGGTTAGGACCCTAACATGTCCTCCCCCTTAAAAATAGCTTTTTCCTCAAGGCTTGAGATGTGGAAATTGTTGCAGAATGGTAGCTAGTTCCCAAGTGGCATCTGTTGGAGTTGTATCTTTCCAATGGATTAACCCTTCCTTGATGGTTCTCTGATGTAGGTGATGCTCACGCTGGTCCAAAAATTCTTGTGGCTGTAGCCAAATGGATCCTTCTTCGGCTAACTCGGGAAGGTTTTCTTAAATTTTGCACTTAGTTATGATCACCTTATTTAAGAAGGAAACATGAAAAGCAAGATGTAGCTTCGAATTATTAGGCAAATCTAACTGATAGGCCACTTGTCCCATAGGATTGAGAACTGTATAAGGACCATAAAATTTGGGTGCTAGCTTCTGAAAATGCTCATCCTTGAGGGAATTCTACTTGTAAGCTTGTAGGTGAAGAAACACTTGATCCCCTTCTTCAAATTGACATTCAAAGTGACCTTGATCTTCTTGTTTCTTCATGCGATTTTTTTCCATGAACAAATTCTCTTGGAGGGTACGAACAATAGCCTCTCAAACTGTAAGTTTTTGGTCAACCGCCTGGACCTTCGAGACACCAGGTAAGTATGAGATAACTGAAGGTGGCTTCTGTCCATATACCGCTTCAAAAGGACTAGGAGTCATGCATGTATCTGTATGGTATGAACTGTTGTACCACCATTCAGCTAGGGGTAACCATTGAGCCCAATTATTTTTATTTTCCGAGGGAAAAAATCTCAAATATGTTTCCAAACACTTGTTGACAACTTCTGTTTGACCATCAGTTTGGGGATGATAAGTTGTACTGAGATGCAATTGGGTGCCTTGTAGCTTGAACAATTCTTGCCAAAAATTTCTTGTGAAAGTTGGGTCACATTAAAAAACAATAGAGTGTGGCATGCCATGGAGCTTGAAGACCTGATCCATGAAAATTTGAGCCATCGGGGATGCTATAAAYGGGTGTTGAAGAGCTCATCATGGATCCAAGAGTACCCTGGGGGAGCTGGAGCACTGGATTGCAATTGTTGGATCAACTGTGAACTTTTGGGATATTGTAGCCATTCATGGCGAACAACTTGGAGCCAATCAGGTACAATGAAGGAAAGAGAAAAAAGGGATCCTTCATATTCATATTTGTAGGAAAGTGCATCTGCAACCACATTTTCTTTTCATTTCTTGTAAATGATCTCATAATCATAGCCAAATATCTTAGTTACCCATTTTTGTTGCTTCGGGGAGGAAATGCGTTGTTCCAAAAAATACTTGAGGCTTTGATGGTTTGTCTTAATTTGGAAGTGTTACCCCAATATATAAGGGTGCCACAAATCAACGACATCCAGAATAGCCAACATTTTCTTTTCATAGATAGATTTTCCCATATTTCATTCCGGTAGTTGCTTGCTGGTAAGGGCCAAAGGCCGACCCTCTTGCATAAGGACAACACCAATTCCTTTCCCTAAAGAATCACATTCCAAGACAAAGGTCTTCATGAAATCAGGAAGGGTTGGGACTGGAGTGGTGCACATGGCCATCTTCAAGGTTTGAAAATCTTGAGCAGCAACTAGAGTCCAAGAGAAAGAGTTCTTTTTTAGGAGAGTAGTGAGAGGTGCTACAATCTTTCTGTAATTCTTACCAAACTTGCGATAATAACCTGTTAAGCCCAGAAATCCACGCAAGATTTTGAGAGTCTTTGGGTGAGGCCATTCTTTCATAGCTTCAATCTTTTTAGGATCCACCCTGACGCCATCCTTTCCAACCAGGTGACCCAAGAACTCTACTTCTAAGGCACTAAAAGCACATTTAGACTGTTTCAGGAAAAGTTGGTGCTGAGAGAGTAGATGGAGAACTTGATCCACATGAGCAATATGTTCTGTCTAGGTCTTTCTATAGATGAGGATATCATCAAATAAAACTAGGAAAAAATGATGGATAAAAGGACGAAAGACATGATTCATGAGGCTTTGGAAGGTGGAGGGAGCATTACACAAGCCAAAGGGAATGACCAAAAACTCATAGTGGCCCTCATGAGTTCTAAAGGCATTCTTGGGAATGTCTGCCTCTTTCATACGTATATGGTAATATCCCAAATGAAGATCAAGTTTGGTAAAGAATTGGGCACCACTCAGTTCATCTAGGAGGTCATCAATGACAAGAATGAGAAATTTTTCTTTAATGGTAAGTTTGTTGAGGGAACCGAAGTCAGGACACATTCGCCAAGAACCTTCTTTCTTTAGTACCTTGACCACATGAGAAGAGTAGGGGCTTGTACTAGGGTAGATAAAACCTACATAAAGGAGTTCCTAGACCATTTTCTCAATTTCATTTTATTGGGAAAAGGGGTGACGATATAGACGAATATTGGGAGGAAGGCTTTCGGGTACAAGGGGAATGGAATGATCATGAACAACATGTGAAGGAGGGAGTCCCTGGGGAGTGGAAAAGACCACTTGATGTTTATAAAGGATGGCTTGGAGGTCTTGCAGCACCGAGGATGTTTTTTTTGCTTGGATGGCACGGAGTTGATCAATAACACCATAATGACCCTTTTCGAGAAATTTTTCCATGCAATGGGAACTAATGATCTCAGGTGAACAAGAGGTGATGCTTTGGAACTTATATTGGTGGCCCTCCTGGTCAAATTGCATGGTTGATTCCTTAAAATCCATGAGAATGGGACCCAAAGTCCTTAGCCAGTCTACATCCAACACAATGTCACACCCGCGCATGTCTATAGAAAACATATGATATTTCAGGTGGCATTCACCAATTTGGAGACACACATTTTCACAATGCCCTCAACATTTCATGGAGCCACCATTGGCAATCATGATTTGGAAATTATTGACGGAATGGATGTAGAAATGAGTTTCTTGGGAAATGCGGAGATGAATAAAATTATGGGTTCTTTCACTATCAACCAAAATGATGACCTTTCGATGCTTGATTTAACCGATTAGCTTGAGGGTTTGGGGAGAAGAGAAGCCAGTGAGAGAATTGAGGGAAATGACTGGTTCGACTTTAGGAGGGTCTGAGGGAGGGGTTATGTCGAGGGTTTTAGGTGACCTAGACACAAGGGGAGTTTCAATATCCTCTTCCAAAATATCCTTGGAGATGGCCATAAACAACTTTTGTTCCTTATACTTGTGGCCCGGGAAATATTTGTCATCACAATTATAACAAAGGCCTTTGAGTTGGAATTCATCCATTTCAGCCCTGGTCAATTTTTGGATCTTTAGTGGAGCATAGGGAGTATTGGCGTAACGATATATCTCTGTGGCTTAAAGATACCAGAATACGTCTCTACCCTCAAAACAATTTACCCACAATTTCTGCCAAGGAAAGTTCTCTGATACCACTTGTAATATACTAGATATAAAAAGTATGTAGAACAAAAATAAAATGCTAGAAATGGCAGAATAACAACAATATAACCAGAATAATCACCACAATAACACTAAAATTATATAAGAATAACAACAGAAATAGCACTTTGATTCTAAGAGCAATGTTCATGGGCCTCTTCGAGGGGGAAACCTCCAGTCGAGCAGAGCTCTATTACAATAATCTCCAAGCTAGGGTTCTCATACCCTCGACTCCTATTTATACTAAATATGTCTATCAAAAGAAGCATCTAGAGGAAGATCCTTCTTGAAGCAGAAGCTTCTATTAGGTATTCTTACATTCGACTTTGTTTCAAGGCCTTAATTGACCTTTATTGCATCCAAATATATTGTTCTACCTATGTGTGGGTTAGGACCCTAACATCCACTATATTGTTGTGTGTTTTAAAAATCATTTTTTTGAAGTATTATGTGTAGGTTGCATATGATTTACTTGTTCCAAAAGTGTTTTTATCAAAAAAAAGATACATAACATCTATCATAAAAAATACTCATAACTTACAACTGATAAAGATGGAGAAAAACAAAGTAAATATATCCTTATTTATTACTAGCTTCTAAATGAGAAAGAACAATGGAAACAACTCACAATTGTTTTGATGTATTTCAACTAATAATATTTTATTTATTGGAATATTAGAATTTCCAAATGATTTGACCTCCAATGGTACTTATGCTACCTCAAAATTGATACTCCATAGAAATATAATACTCCCCTTTTCTACAGAACGTTGTTTGGTATGACAAGCTTAGCTCCAGCACAAAAATATGGCTTTATTTCAAGGAGAAGTGGTCTGTTTATAAGAATAAATAAGCCCATTGTCAATACTTTTCCTCTAGAGGTGAGAAATTCAACATTCTAACCCAGAAATGTGCCCCAATCACTTGGAAAGGTTCAACAAATGGAACCCATGATTTTCTTTGAAGAAATCATTCCCCACACTTCCAGAATTTTTCCCACTTAAGGAAAACATGACCCAATATAAGAGACTGGACAAACACTTAATAAACTTGGTCCCTCAAGCAAATTTGACCCCCGCAGAGCCAAAACTTAGTATCCACATTGAATCAGAGTCGTTGCAATGAAATAAACTCAACAATCACTAAGGAAACTACACTACCAAGATGAATACTGTACCACAATGAAGCACAATAATAAGATTTGAGTGATCTCCTCTAAATGACCATCTAGGGTGGATAATCTCACTACCAAAACCAATCTCAAAAAATCTCTATGGTTTTTTGTCCCAAGAACCAAAGCCACAAAGATCTTTTGCAATCCAATTGTATAAAATAACAAGTCAATAATGAGAGAGAGCACCCTCATTTTACTTTGATCTTCTCGTTGACACTTTTTGGACCCTTTTACCATTTTAATAAAGTAAAGGTACCTTTATAAACTTTAATTAACTTAAAACATGTAATACCTTAGTTTTGAGTCCCCATATTAATAATGTATTTTGTTTATTTGATGAAAGACCAGAGCACCCAAACAATTAAAAGAGGTCGAAGTGCCTAGGAAATGTAATTCTTTGATCATTATTAATAATAAAATACATCATTGGTTGCAAGAAATACAAGGACAAGAGTTGTAGGGGGATATGATTCCACGAGAGAGGGGGATTAACTAACTACGCCATTTTATTGTATTTTTATTTACCCATAATTGTTTTAATTGAGAGAAGTGGTTATGTGAGCTTCTTTGGGAAGGCCACGTTGTTCTTGATTTCCAAGTAAGTATATAAACCCATATTATGGGTTGTTTGGGGGTTCTTCTCCATTCACTCTTTTATTCATTGTTGTTCATTTATCATTCCTCATTCATTCTTGTTCTTGGTTGGGACATGGGGGAGAATTGTTGAGGAAAAATCCATTGTTTCCTTGTTGTAGTAATTATTGGTGTATTCTAGATATGAATTAATGCATGTATGTCTAATATGCATTGGCATGCATTAAGTTTTGTTCACAAGTGAGAATATTGAGAGTCCCAACATGGATATTATTTTCCAGATGCATTGGAGCCATGTAAAGAAGTGGACAACCTAATGGATTGCGTGGAAGTGAAGGGGGTTCATTGACTTTGGGTGGTGAAGGTTGGAGAAAATAGAGATGGGTAATTTGGATTTTTGTGTGTTGAGAAACCTATGAGAGATTAAGTACTGACTGGTTTGGGAAGCTAAGTGTCATCCTGTAACCCGTCCTTGTGGATTCACAGCCCTCGCTCGGGGGTGAATTTAGTTTTGAGAATTGGAACAAAAATGTCTATGGCTAGGTGGGACATCCTTGGTCTACATCCAATTGGTGATCAAATTTGTTTAAGATAAGTTCTCTCTGTCTTCATTTCCTTTTCTTATATATTTATTTCCATTGTGTATTAATTATTATCTCTGAATATCATATTTATAATATTCCATCTTGTAGGTTATTTCTGTGCATGGAATAATATTCATTTATTTTATGTTGTAGCATGAATCTTGATTAATGCATATGAGTCTTTCATGATTCTTGTTGGCACAGGGGAGGACCCAGGGTTCAAATGTAATAGTGCACCAACAAGCCCTAACTATTGGCCATTTTGGCAACACCTACGGAGTAGATGTAGTCTCACCTGAAGTAGAAATAGGGGGTTGCAGGACACATGTGTCTACAACAAGAGGAAATGCAAGTGGATTCAAAGGAACAACACACAAAAACCTACATATTATTTACCCCCTTTAGGCCTACTACATGAGATATATCTTAGATCTAACAAAATGATGTAATAACAAAATATCAGAAAGCAAAAGAACACAACATCAATCACATAGAACAACAAGATATACATGGTTCACCCTCTCCCTAGGGCTACATCCATAGAACTGAGTTTCTTGATATTATATGAAAACATACAATTATATCTATGCACTTATCTTGCAGATCTCTCTCTCCTTCTCTTATTCTCTCCCTTCCCTGCACACCCAGTTGCAGGGTTGATCTTTGCACCCAGCTCAAGATCTTAAAATACAACAGAATTCTCACAACACAATACTCTCCTTACACAACAACAGTAATCACTCGACATCAAAAATACAAACCTCTTCAAACTCAGAATGACCCCTCCCAGTTCCTCTAGACCTTTATTTATACATTACAATGACAAATGTCTAGGTGTCAAAACCCTAGATCCCAAAACCCTAGGTCTTAAACCCTAGATCAACTTGACCCACGTTTTTAGGGCTTCACCAGCCTTTTTTTCCTTTTTTCCCGCGAGGTGCTCCAAAGAAACTGTTGATCACTTTTTTGTCAACAATCCATCTTCCTTGCTGATCAATCTTTCTCAATATTCTCATTCAACAACTTGTTTTCCCTTACTTCGCTCCTTCTTTTCTGCTTCTTTGACCACTTCGACCCAATCTCAGTCAATGTTCCTTCTGCACGGTCCTTACTTTTACTTCCCTCCTTATTCTTTTCTTTCTTCCATAACCAGGGGCCAACAGGCCCCCAATACTAACATGTGACTAGTGCCGAGGCACTGTAGGTCTTAGCCTTTTGTTTACTTTGTCTTCAGACTGCATGGAGCACCCTATGCTCTCTGTTCTATTCCTCCCTTCCTTGTGCAGTCTGTCTTTTTTGAGTCTAGTACTCAGTTTCAAATGCACTTGGTACCTATACCCTTCTTCTTATTCTTTTATTGAGAGCTGCAAGGCAGCTGGTTGTCATAGTACAATTTCAACCGTCTCCCATTTACCAAACCTTCCTTGTATTCTCCCTTCAAAGTCTTCAATTGTGTAGCTCCTCCTTCTGTAACATAGTCAACCTCATATGGAGCAAGCCAATTTTTCATGAACTTCCCTGGATGCTTCATGAACGTGTTGTCATATACCAATACCAGATCTCCTTGCTTAAAGGATTTCTTCTTGATATGTTTTTCATGATAGGCCTTTTCTCATTCTTTCTGTACCTGTTGGTTAAATCCTGCAATGAATCTATGTTCCTCCAACTCTACCAACTATGCAATTCTGTCTTACATAGCCCCTATGTCATCAATATATGTGAATGCTACAATTATTAGACTAGGAACCAAATATTCCATAGGTACGACTGCTTCTAGGCTGTAGACTAGCTTAAAGGGAGTCTGCATTGTCAACTTCTTGCAAGTGGTTCTGTAGGCCCAAAACACTGTTGGTACTCTCAAATACAAATCCTACCTATTTACACTGCAAATATTCATCATCTCTATCTCCAAGATCTTATTGAAAACTTCGACCGTACCATTCTCTTGTGGGTTGTAAGGTGTTATCTTTTGATGGTGAACTTCAAATTCTCGAGTCAAGTCTTCAATAGTCTTATTAATAAAATGTGTGCCTTGATCGCTCATAAGGATATTAGAGAATACAAATATGGTTATGATATCATCAAATATGAATTGTGCAATTGTAGCTGCACTACAGTCCTTAACTTCTCTTGCTTCTTCCCATCTGGTCAAATATTTTGTTGCAGTGATTATGTATCTCTCTCCTATGCACTTCCCGGGTGGGTTGATAGGTCCCACGAAATAAATTACCCATTTCTCAAATGAATGTAAAGTTATCTAAGGTGATAAAGGCATCTTATCTTTTCTGGAAGGTTTCCCAAATCTTTGGCATACATCACAGGCTTTGTATTATTCCTTAGCATCTTTGTGTAAAGTGGGCCACCAGATGCCAGCTCTAAGAACCTTCTGCATTTTTTCTTTTCCTGCACAGTGCACTCTTGCGATGCCTTCATGTGATTCTACTAGAATCAATGATATTTCTGCCTCCATAACACATCTCCTCAAGATCTCATCAGGTCCCATCTTATAAAGTTGTCCAACTATAAGTGAAAACGCTGCAACTCAAACTACTAGTTGTTTCTTCTAAATGACTGTATATTCATGAGGTGCCATTCTTGTTGATAGGAAATGGAATATCTCAAAAAAGTGATCATAAACCTTTTTGATGGCCATCAACTATGCATCTGGTAGTGTATCCTCCAAACTGGTAGGTTCCTCTCCATGTTCTAACCTAGACAAATGGTCAGGTCCCTTTTTCATTCTCCCTAGCTTGACCACAATCTCAAAATCATATTCCTGGAATAAAAGTAGCCATATACATGTTCTTCCCCCCAACACTGGCTTGTTTACTAGGTATTTCAATGCATATTGATCAGTGAACATCTTAAAATGTCCTCCCAACAAGTAGTGTCGAAACTTATGCAGTGCGTACACCATGGATAAACCTTCTCTCTCAGTGGTAGTGTAATTTATCTCAGCTGTAGAGAGATTTATGCTAGCTAAGGCTAACAGATGGTCAATATCTCTTGGTCTTAGTTGTGCTAACACTGCTCCTAATGAAATAGATGATGCATCGATGTGCACATGGAATTCCTTACTCCAATCTAGGAAAACCAAAATAGGTGCAGTTACTATTTTTTGTGTCAGTGTGTCAAAGCTCTGTTGACATTCCTCTGACCATTGGAATTGACAATATTTATTGAAAATATTCTCCAAGGGTGTTGTTATCTGTGCATATCCCTTGATGAACTTTTTGTAGTATCCAGTATGTCCCAGTGCAGTGTGCAGTTGTCTAACCGAAGTAGGAGGAGGTATATCAACAATGATGGCAATCTTGGAAGGATCTACCAGCAACCCCTTCTTACACACAATATGGCCTAGCAACACCCCGAAGGGTGAAAAGAAGATGCATTTCTTCAGGTTCAGGGAAATATGACATTACTTGTACTTATCCAACATTAGTATTAAGCATTCAATATGATTTTTCAATAAGCTAAAAATAGTCCAATAATCAAAATATGCTTCCAAAAATTTATGTAAAAATTCATTGAATGCTTCGACCACCACCCTAGAAAATATGGCTGGTGCATTCTTCAGTCTGAAAGGAGTCATTGTGTACTAGAAATAACCCCATTATGTTGCAAATGTGTTCTTATGGCGATCTTCCTTAGTAATCCTGATCTGGTGATAACCTGAAAATCCATCTGTGAAGGAGTAAACTTCCTGTCATTCCACATTATCCAACACTTCGTTAGTAAATGGTGTAGGTAATGGATCATGTAAACATGCATCATTCAGTTTCCTCAAGTCTACATAGATTCTGATCTCTCCTATCTTCTTATTTTGGACCACCATAGGGATGATCCATTTTGAATCTTCAACAGGTTGTATGATTCATGCTTCCAACATTCTATCCAATTCAACCTTGAGTTTCTGCTTATATTTGGGATTAAATCTGCAGGGTCTCTGCTTGACTGGACTTGCATATAGTTTCAAGGGGATATTCATCTCTCCCATGGGCCCTTTAATTCCTTTCATGTTGGTGAACTTGGTTGGAAACAAGTCCTAATATTCATGCAGTAGTTTTTTGATCTTATCAATAATGGAATCATCCCAATAAGCTCCAACGTTTGTGAGCTTAGGTTCTTTCTCTATTCCAATATTCACTTTCTTGATTTTGATTGGTTGTCCAATAAAAGGTAGTTCGAATCCTGGTTCTTCTATGTCTCTACATCCTTCTGTTTCTATGATGTTCACATTCCTAGGATCATCATGTTTATCAACATTGATATTGTAGTAACCTTGCAATTTATGAAGTGGTGCAGTCCATTCTGTTGATGGGTCTTAAACCCCTTAACTCAATAGTAGGAACCAAACCTACCACCGAGGAACAATTAGACTTTGCAGCATTTTTGATTGGAATGGTTCTCCAGATCTCGTGATCTGACCAATTTAATCGATGGGATTTATGTTTTCTTGTGGAGGCATCTCCTTCAGTTGGGATTTTCTCTTTTGGTATTTTCTCTTTAGTTAGGATAAATGTGAGAAAAATCTGATATAAACCAACTTGACCACACAACGATAAGAAATTCTAAATATCAGGAAAGGTTGGGTTCAAGATAACCCTCACTCTGGCATGCAGACAATGATCTCTTACCACAGGCCCAGTAATAATACTTTAACTGTGTGAGCACTTGATCACTAGCTAAGACTTTAACCTAAACTATCCAAGAAACAAAATGAGAGAAAATTTAACTACTGCAGAAGAGGATGAGCTTGGGATTGTTGGAATATAGAAGATGGTGTGCTCATTTTACCATTGACTATACCCTCGTCACCCAACCACAGGCTAAAGCCTCCCTCCGAGCACCTTAACCTTGACCTGAGAATTTCTCCGGGAGAAAACCCTAGGCTAGATAGCCAAACAAAGAGTAGCACATCAATCCCCAAGGATAGCGCATCACAAAAGACTGATCAAATGTTCCAAACCCTAGCCAAGAGATATCCAAGCCAATATTGAAACTAGTTGTTGCTGCAGCTGCACCTACAACCCTCCTCCAAACCTGCGCACCATACTGCAACTGCAGTGCGCACCAACTAGGAAACTGCAATTCTGAGTTGCTACAAATGAGAATTGGTGCCCTGTATTTATAGTAATCCTGCCAGTTTGTTGGGGCCGACTTCTCCTTCTGGGTATGTTTCTGTTTAGTATATTATTATTATTTCTGGCCGACTTCTTCTCTTGGAGGCTAATTGCCTAATATAAATTATATTCTTGAGCTGACAAGGCTTCTAGGGTTATTAGCCAATTCATTAGGGTTTCTCTTGCTTCCTAGAGTCCTCTATTCTCATTAGGTTCACATGTAGAGGTAAATACCTCCCGCAGCTACCATAATATTAACACTCCCTCCTAGCTAGAGAGGTATTTACAGGTAATGGACTTGAGACAAAACATACCATTTATCCGATAGCATCAATATAGTCATCTAGACTACTTCATGACTAGATCATGAGCATAACCATCACTATCAGTTGCATCATCTCTTGAAACCATACTTCATCTAAGTAATATGATGCTGGATAAGTCACTCTCACCATAGAGTGATACAAGAGGAGTAAAAGCTCTGAACTATTTTCCATCTGGAAAATATTTGTTCATCATTCATCTGAATGATCATCATCTCCAATAAAATGTTGATAGTCTTCAAGGAAATTAGAACAAGGATAGAACACACCTGTGTCTATTCATAGTAGTACACAACTACAATCCAGTGGTTAACTACCACATCAAGTAACACACAAGTACTTGATCAACAACGTATAGTTGGAGCAGTGAAACACATTCACCACAATAGTCCTCATCTACTGTCATATGGTCTTCATAACAAACATCTGAGAGCATCCTGCATAGAAAAAATGTTATGATAAAAACTGTATCATCTTTTCCAATCTTTCACTCACATCTGTGAGATCTGAAAGAATGGCTACCACCACAGTAGTCTTCATCTGCATAGAAACAATGCTATCATAAAAACTGAATCAACAGGGCCAATCTTTCACTCACCTCTGTGAGATCTGAAAGAGTGTCTGCCCTCATTATAGAATATCAACAATGATCATTTGGGCCAATCTTTCAGTCACATCTGTGAGATCTGAAAGAATTCTACCCTCAATATATAAAATTAATAATAATCATCTGGGCCAATCTTTCACTCACATCTATGAGGTCTGAAAGAATGTCTACCCTCAACATAGAATATGAATAATAGGCTATCCACCCCATTCTTCTCAACCAAGGAAGAAGGATTGTTTCTGATTTCTGAACCTGGACCATTTCCCACCCTAGGCCATTCTTCTGACACTAAACAAAGTGTAACCTGTAGAGAATGAGTCTTCCCTCAAGAAATGCTTGGACCATTCCTTACCCTGGGCCATTCCTCCAACACTAAACAAAGTGTAACCTAGAGGGAATGAGTCTGCCCTAAGGAATGATTGTCCTGGACTATTCCCCACCCTGGGCCATTCTTCTGACACTAAACAAAGTGTAACCTGGAGATAATGAGTCTGCCCTCAAGGAATAACTGTCCCTGATTGCTGAGCATGGACTACTCCCCACCCCGGGCCATTCCTCCGACACCAAACAAGGTGTAGCCTCGAGAGAATGAGTCTGCCCTCGAGGAGTAACTGTCCAGACCATTCCCCACCCTGGGCCATTCCTCCGACACTAAACAAAGTGTATCCTAGAAAGAATGAGTCTTCCCTCGAGGAATGTTTTTCCTGCATCAACCTCCAAAACAGACAATTCTTCGAAACTGCTCACAAATGTGAACTTTGAAAGAATGACTGCCCGATGAGGCATACCATTCTACTTGACCACTACACAGAGTGACTGCCAAGAAGAATGACTGTCCTAGACCACTCCCCATAATGGGAAGTCATTGTCTATGATACATCAACAATCAGTCTACCTCCCATGTTAACTACAATAGGAAGCCACTATCCATCAGAAATCTCAATCCACTTTCTGAACAAGAAAGCATTTGTCCAATCTGGACTTTTACAAAGATAAATGCTCCCTCCTAACTGGAGAGTTATTTCAATCACAAAAATAAATGTTTGCATACCTTCTTCTAGCTTGGAGAGTCTTCCCTTCCAGTTAATAGAGTTATTTCCATGAGCTCTAGCTTGAGTATGCAAGTCCTTTCATCTTGGATAGAGGCTTTACCAAAATGTATGCATATCTGCTCATCTGTGGAGATATGCATTGGAGAAAACATTTTCTTCTT
The DNA here is from genome assembly GCA_032191745.1 of Picea mariana. Taxonomy (NCBI): domain Eukaryota; kingdom Viridiplantae; phylum Streptophyta; class Pinopsida; order Pinales; family Pinaceae; genus Picea; species Picea mariana. Next base: position 635,297 of record JASDQU010099889.1, on the reverse strand, counting down.
TCTGGACTTCATCATGGGTAGTGTAATGCTTGTACTGTAGTCTGGAACATTGTGAAGGATTCTTGTAGATCTAAACAATAGTGTATATCATAGTTGGAGAACTGGAACATATCCGTGTGGCACTTCTTCTGTCATCATGAGATCTCATCTTCTGAGTAGTCATCTTGATGTTATAGGAAATCTTTACCACGCTTCTGCTATGCACTGGGGGTTGTTCACCAAGTTGTCTTCTTCTTATATGCATACAGGAGTATCTTTCTGGTATGCCTCAAAGTCTTGAGATTTATCTGCATGCGCTCTTTACTCAATTTCTTCTAGAGAACATTCTTTGCATTCATCTGATGTAAAATTCAGACTCATGGATGTTGCGGATAATATAATGACTTATATAGAGATAAGTCTGGTGTACTGGAACAATCAATCATCATAGTCTTCTCCCTCCATCTGGGAGAACCTCTGGTTCTGGATCTCGCAATGCTTTCATTCATAAGTCTTTCGTACACTGTTCTTCATCATGACTTTTAGTTCTTCTACTTGATTGCCTTTTAGTGAGTTCATATTAGGCTAGTAATCTTGTGATTCTTGATACAATGACTGGTTGTTGTGATTCCTCTTTCTTGGAATCTTCATGTTCTTCTTTTTCTTTAGCTCTTGGGTCCATAGAGTTTCTTATAGATTCCATGTCCTAGAGATTCCACTTCTTACCTTCATTATAGGATCACAGATCTGGATGGACAACCAGGAATATTTTAAGGCTTCTCTTCAAAAAAGGTCTTCTTCTATGGTTAAGCTGAACACATACTATCTTTCATGACTGCTACCATTGACATATATATTTCATCATCTTCAATGGATCATAGGATTAGCTCCCTCCTAATATTTGCTTCATGTAAGAGTGCATATAATCTGCTCCCTTCGTCTGACTGAGTCCATGCTTCTGTCTCCGTCCTTGTTGTCTTCTACAATATGTAATAGAGTCCACGCTTCCATTTGAAACCTTATTGTCTTCTGCAATATATAATTGGATTTCTTGTCTTAACAGAGTCCATGTTTCCGTCTTGGTTGTCGTCATAAGTCTTTCCCCAATTTCTCTTGATGTCTGACTTCTAAGTCTCTTCAGGATTGATTTGGCTTATCTTTTAATATCTTTCACATGATATATTTCATCCCTTCATGTGTATTATCTAATGATATTTATTCTTATCTTGTTGTTCTTCCATAGGTATAGTTCTTCTTGGAACACATTATCTTCCAAGAGATAGATATACAAGATATGTACAAAGACGATGCAAGCAAAATATGTACAGAAAATAAGAATAGTGTTGTTTACCTTTTAGTAGAAGAAGTCTCTTCCATCTTGCTTAGTTTTCTTTGTAGGTTCCTTTTCTTTGGAAATTGATGCTTCATGCTTCTCTTTCCTTTTCTTTAGCTTGGGACACTAGTTCCTGTAGTGACCGTACTTTTGACAGTTGAAGCACTGTATTTCTGAAATGTCTTTTCTTTGTTTTGGCTTCCTTCTTGAATCAAACTTTCTTTTGTCTCTGAAGTTCTTGAATCTTGTTGTGAAGGCTTGATCAGCATACTTCATTTGAGGTTCCTCTTTTTCACTGATCCTTGATTCTTCTTGAGCACAACAAGTCCAAAGTTCTTCAAATGTCAGGTGCTCCTTCCTTATGTTCATGCTTGCAGCAAATGCATCCCATGTCTTGGGAAGACCATTGAGTACTATGTTCACCAATTCCTTTTCTGAAGTGATCTCTTCAATAGATTGTAGTTGATCTCTTAACTGGGAGATCTTTACAAAGTATGATGTTATGTTGTCGTTATCATTCATCTTCATGTCATAGAGCTCATTCTTCAGACTCATAACTTGTCCAATGTTTCTGACTAAGAAGAGATTTGTTAGGGCATCGTACATCTTCTTCGATGAGTCAAGATGGGAGATGTAGGGTATCAAATGGTCTTTTATGGAATCCACTATGATACTCATGGCATTGATGTCAACCTCTTTGAACTTCTCCATAGTTGCAACGTTCTGCGGTTCTTTCTCTTCTCCTTCTTTAAACTTTGGCTTCACGATCTTTCCTTTCACAATATCCAACACTTTATTCTTAGCAAGGATGAGGTCAATCCTTGTCTTCCATGATCTAAAGTTAGAGGCTCCATCTAGCTTGTTCTCAGACTTCATAGAGTTCGTCATGGCTTGCTTGACTTAGTCAAACCCTAGATTTGACCAGAAATTCAAACTTCACATCTTGGCCTTCTGAGAATACCAGAAGATGTGCTGGGCTAAGGTGCATTGATCTATCCAGGGATTAGGTCAATCTCGTCACTTAAGGTGCCTCAATAAGAGGTTTAGGGTTTCTGCAACTTCTTTT
>JASDQU010099889.1:593672-632843 GCA_032191745.1 Picea mariana | reverse complement strand
TGTTTCCTTCCAACGTTTTAGGTTGATTGAAGGGGTGTGGGCCCATAACCTGTTGGAATATAGAAGATGGTGTGCTTGTTTTACCATTGACAATACCCTCGTCACCCAACCACAGGCCGACGCCTCCCTCCGAGCACCTTAACCTTGACCTGAGAATTTCTCCGTGAGCAAATCCTAGGCTAGATAGCCAAAAAAAGAGTAGCACATCAATCCCCAAGGATACTGCATCACAAAAGACTGATCAAATGTTACAAACCCTAGCCAAGAGATATCCAAGCCAATACTGAAACTAGTTGCTGCTGCAGCTGCACCTGCAACCCTCCTCCAAACCTATGCACCAGATTGCAACTGCAGTGTGCACCAACTGGGAAACTGCAATTCTGAGTTGCTACAAATGAGAATTGGTGCCCTGTATTTATAGTAATCCTGCTAGTTTGTTGGGGCCGAATTCTCCTTCTGGGTATGTGTCTGTTCAGTATATTATTATTATTTCTGGCTGAATTCTTCTCTTGGAGGCTAATAGCCTAATATAAATTATATTCTTGAGCTGACAAGGCTTCTAGGGTTATTAGCCAATTCATTAGGGTTTCTCTTGCTTCCCAGAGTCTTCTATTCTCGTCAGGTTCACATGTAGAGGTAAATACCTCCCGCAACTACCATAATATTAATAGGGATAACCCGCTGCTCAAACATGCAAACGATAATACTATACCACAGGCCTAGTAATAATATGTTAACCATGTGAGCATTCAATTACTGTTTGAGAATACTAATTATTAGAAGAAAACATTTATATGATAAGATCAATAACAAGAAAAATAACTCATCTACCGTAATCCTTCATAATATATCCACACAATGATTCATCATTTCCATCATTAAAGAAAAGAACAACAAAGAAATTGCACTAGATGACTTGAAAATATATTCGATAGCTCTTAGTTGTTACATCTGCTCATGAAATGAATAGGAAATAGTTCCTCTCCAGGCTCAATTACACATGCATATGATGAAAAAAACTTCGTATCTAGTCCATAAAGACTTATTCATTCATAGTAGCTCCAAAATAATTATTAACATATAGAAAGAAAAGAGTTCTTTCAACAAACCATCGACCTTTGGACCATCGGTTGATGTTCCTATTTATAATATAAAGTCTTAACAGTAATTAATAGTAAAATAAAATTTGAGCTAATAAAAAATCTCCACATGGTGTCATCATCTGACAGTCTTTCAATAGTCCACTTGAGTTGTTTCTTGAAAAAGGTGGATTCTTTCATAATCAGACCATCTGATAAAGAGTTCTTTACAAGTATGGGCCCACGGGAATCTGTGTTGTTCCACTGGGGCCGCATATATCCCTCTAATGTCCATTTCATGCGCTCGGTATTTTATCAAGGTGGAATTCAGTTGCTGCAAAATGGTTTTAGCTCTGATCGGGTGTTTTGTGAATTGTCGCACCTGTCCCAGCCTCGCATCAGCTACCTTCGCACACTCTTCGGCCCATAGGGAGTCTTGTTCGGCATACATCTTGAGCAGGTTTCTTATGTAAATAAACTCACTAGGGTTTCCAAACTCGGGGAACTTGATATCTTTCATTACTTTATTAATTTTATCCCAGTGCTTCTGGCACTTGGCACATTGTTCTTGGATCTCTCGATGTAGGTCCTGAGGCATATTAGTCCAGTATTCTGCAAATCTCTTTATGTGGTTGAGGATATTTTTTCTTAACATCTGAATGGCGTGTTCTTCCTTTTCTTGACCCTGTTGGAAAGCCTCAATGTATTCGAGCCTTTCCACCACTTGCTACGCTCTTTCATGACATCTTTCCATCTCCTTGCATGCTGCGAGAGCCATGAGAGTGTCCTCTTAGAATTCAATTATATTTTCAGTTAATAGGGTTCTTTATTTCTTGTACTTGTTGTAAACTTCTGAAAAATCACTCTTCAAATATGCCACAGTTTGTGTGGTGCCTTTATAATACTCAACAATATGGCACAAGTGTTTCAGTTCCTTCAGAGTATCGGCTAGTTCTCTTTCATCCCTCTTGACCCTATCCTGGGCAGCATCAGAGAGGGCTCTTCCCATGCCTATTAGTTTAGACGTGCGAGCATCTGCTGTGTTGATCGATCTTTCCTCTGTGGTAACCAAAATAGAATGGTCCACAATAATATTCCTCTTCTTAGCAGTCCTTTGTATTATGGCCTTCCTCTTTTGATCATAGGAGATCACATAGATGTCTTCTACTTAATCTACTGGCTCTGGTATCTGTTGGTCACCCCATTTGAGCATGTTTCCCAGGCTGTCGGTGGTATATATTTGTTCAAGATCAGACTCTTGAACCTCCTTGGTTTGCTCTGAAGGACCAACCTTTTCCTGATGTTTATCAGGGACCTGAGTATCAAGTTGAATGGATGTGTCGGGAGTGAGCTCAATACTTGCCTGTATTCTAGTTGTGGCATCACTGACATCCTTCTGCGGAGATCTTTCTTTTGACACATCTAATTCTGAATTGTCCTTGGGACTACCTACTCGGGTCTCTGATGCATCGGGCATTTATGTTTCTAAGCCTCTTTCGGCTCATTTTTCTTCTCGTGTGTCCTCTTGACTCTGAACATCGGGAACAAGAGGTGTTTTTTCCTCGGCTCCCTTCTCTTCTTCTACATGCACAGAGGTTTTATGAGATGCCTCCGGACTCTCATCATCATTGTATATATCTATGAAATTGGACAGAGGGTTAGGCACACTGGTTTCGACCGACACCTGACCCGACTTTGATTGATTCGTCACGCCTGTCGGTGAATCGACTGGCGGCAGTGTGGATTCAGGGTCATCTGACCCATTGATGTTACCGGGATCTGTGAGCTCAGAGCTGCCTACCCCTACTGGGCTCTCTTCTGGGTTATTGGTCGGAACACTTGATAAGAGGGCCGGATCATTCAACACCAAATCCATTATTTGTTGAGCATGTTGGAGAAATAGTGTCCCTCTTTCCCTTGCACCTGGAGTTCCAAGAAAATTCCAATTCTATACAGGGGCTTCCTAGGGAGCTTCCATCGTTTTAGCCAATTCAAATGCTACCCTTTCTTCTCTAGTCCTGATAATTTATTTTACTTTTTGCACTCTTTCATCCAAGGACGCCTCTTGCTCTTCCCAACTCATGGCCTTGAACTTGGTTATTTTTGGGTCAACCATTCTTGCCACCACCTCATCCCAATCTTGAGCGTTTTCAGAGAAGATTTCATCCTCAAACTGGTCATGGGCATAAGGCCAACATGATAGTACTTGTGATGCATGTTTCGAGACCTAACCCTTGGTATCGTGCTTGTGAAAATGTCCTGTCTAGAACCAAAATTCAAATTGACTTAATCCCTCGTGCTTGGCTTGCGTAGTGTCTTTAACCTAGTAGAAGCCGATATGAAACCAATAGGGTATGAATGCCTGCTTCTTATCCTTCACCAAAGTGGCACTGTACCCTTGCATGATAGTTTGATAACATATTTCCCCTAGTACCAGTCGGTTGGGGACATATATAGGTAGAAAATGTGGTGCTCTTGTGGCACCGAAAACCCTAATGTAGGTTTCGCGCTCGTTCAGGTACCAGTGACCAATTTTCGATATAACTTTTTTGGCTGCATAAGATAGCCTTGGGCACTCCTTCTTGAATAGTAATAAATGAATAGGTGTGATAAATTGGTCACAAATGAGAGAGTAGGATATTTTATACCTGTTCTCCCACAAGATGCTAAAATAGACATGGACCGGGAGCTCGGAAGTGTGCCAGATTAGGCTCATTCCTGCGAAGACATTTCTTACACAGATGACATCCAATAGATAAGACGCCATGTAGAAGGCAGGATTTTCTCCTTCCTTCGGCTGCTGAGCCTATAGAAAGAAGGTGCTAAGTTGTTTGGAGATGATCACGCCCTAGTTGAAGCTTGTTCTGGAGATGGTGATAGTATAAGCCAAAGGCATCCATGCCTCCGAAAACCTGGAGCAATATTTTTCTCCATGCAACTGACAAAGGAGAGCCATTAGATAGATATAAGGTTGTCTGAGGTTGGCCATCGGGTACCAACCAGAGTTTTGATTGGTTAATTTTTTGTCTTCTCTCCACCAGGACACCATGATTTTGCTGGTGTCGTGCTTCTGATAAAACTTCACAACAAAATCCTTGTTCAAACATTCATATGGCTCCCTAAGCTTGTAATACTTTTGGACTTCTACTAGGAGGAAAACCCCGAAGATTTGACCATTATCATCATTAATTAAAAACTTCTGTGCATCGCTGTGATTAATGAGCCATTTTAAAAGTTCAATGCAAGGGAATACTGGAGTCCTGTTCACCACCATGTGTAGGTAAGCCTTGTGTATATTGACGAAGACCTCATCATCCAGATTCCTCATGTCAGGATCCCTATGCAGGGCATACTCGAGAAATTCTTCGTGCTTTATTTCCTTGAATAGGTCTTCCCATCACAGGAATGTTGTCTTGGTTCCAATGTTCACCTCTATGTCCCCGAAGGCCAGGGGTTGAGCGAAGGCTTCTTTGGTGATCGTCTTGATGATCAATATTGGCTTGGAAGTGAATTCCAATTTTATTGCAACGCCTAGGGAGGAGCCTTCTCCTACTTCTGATTCTTGTAGCTTTGGGAATCTAGGATATTTCCTAGTGGTAGGTTTCTTCAGAGGCATTGTTCCTGCAACCAAAGATGCTCAATTAGGGCCGGCACATAGAATAATATTAGATATTAATTTATATGTGAAATGAAGTCAAAACCAGACTCGTACATACCTGTATGCTTGCTAAACTCTATTGCTTAATACTCACTATAAATTGGAATCCTTCTTTAGGTCATTCATCTCACTTCTCTTGATGTTCTAGACCTCTTTACACGCAAAATGCTCTGGCTCATAATAATTTAGGGTAATATAATGAGAGAAAACTTACCAGTCACATCAAGACATTAATATATGTAATGAGACAAAATTTAAACCACTTACCGCCAATTCTCTATAATCAATTTTACGTAGGTTGACGACGGAGGAGCGGAGGGAGATGCATTGTATATACAGGTTAAAAGGGTCATTGGGCTTTGCGCATGAATCAAATACTAATGCTTGATATTGGAATTAATCAATCAATTAAATGCATTTTATCTAGTGTATCTTATAGCTAAAACATCCCATCATGTCATTTTCTAAAAGGGGAAGTCGAGGATCGGTGCAGAGCTAAGGGATTCTTCATTGATATTCCTTACAAAAGAAAAACCACCGATGTTGATTGATTTTGTTGGATGGTTCTGACATGACACGTGGTGGATAAATATAGGTGACTGGACTCACGAGTGCCAACAAAGGTGGTAACCTTGTTTCAATTGCGTGATTCCTATCCCAACCTAGGAATCACCAATGCTGATTAGATATCAGGGGTTAGTAACCGAGGATGAACTTATCACATCCTTTCCCTTGAGCTAGCTTCTTAGAAATTTGTCAATGCCGAAATGTTTTTACGGGACCAGCCATTGATGATTCCTCCCTTTCCCCATAAATGACTACTTCCTTTTGCATTTGACCGATGCTGAATGAAATTGGTAATCGACAATTTTCTTGTGCAATGATTATCATGAAAGAACAACTCCCCGTTTACTAATGCCGATGAAAATCAGTGATCGACGTCCTTAGTTTTCTAGGATGATTTTCTTTCACCTATGATTCTTCCTTGGTGCAAAAATTTGGACACGTCAGGTGAAACGACTTAGTGGTTGATTCTTTAGTCAAATGTTACTCCCTTTAAGTTGTAATGGTTTTGACATGTTCAGGGAAACTTTTAAAGAATCAAGGAGAAATTGTAGAAAACAAAGATAAGTGGAAACAACATTGTTCCGAATTAAACAATAAGTGGTACCCCAAAAGTAGAGTTTGGAAGAGACTTTTTTTTGGGTGTGTTGAGAGCTCAACACATTCATCCTCTTCTTTCTCCAAAGGGAGGTTAGGTGCCTCCTTAAAGACTTTCTGTCTTACAACTGGTAGGGCTTGATCTACTAAGGGGTACTAAATTTCAAATAAAAATGTAGCTACAAAGTTCTGAGTCATACCATACCAATCTATAGTGGTGAGGCATAGTTCTGATTGAAGATACCAATTAATAGGTGTTGTTTCCAAAGTGTTGATGAACTTATTCACCTACTTCTCTTGAGGAATTTTGCTCCAGGCCTCCTCACAAATTCTCACATGGTCCTTCGGACAACTCTGACCTATGTATCGAACTTCGTACCCTTTGACGTGTTCTTAAAAACACATTGTCATCAAAGTGCAACATTGCACCCATTCCGTGATGTTATTCTTGTGTGTTCTCCACCATATTTCTAGCATTGCTTTTAAATCTTCATCCAGTGCTAACATTCATTGTTGTACTGGTACAATTTCTTCAAATTCTAACAAGAATGTTTCTAAATGATTTAAAACATCAAATGTGGGTAAATTACTTACTTATGTGCCAATCTAGTGAACTTCCTTGGTCAATCTATCACACCTTCTTATAGAAACTTCATACATTTTGTGTTTCCAATTCTCTAGTGCTTCTTCTAAATCTGATGAGCATGCACTATCACTTAACCAACTTAAGTTCCCATCTTTTGTAGGATTAATGTAATCATGTTGTCTTGCTGTCAATTTATATATGCTCTCTAGTTCATAAGCATGGTCTTCTTCTCTGATGGGTTCTGTGTATCTGCGAACTTCATTAGGATCAAGAGGTGCAATAAACCTAAGTCCATCACCTTCAAATGTCATTCTTATTTTCTTTAAGTCAACAATAGTAGAATTGTTGAAAGCCCAATCAATTCCTAACAATGCATGATAAGGAAAACTATCGTCAACTATCTCATTCACCTCAAAGTCCACAAACATCCTTACCCCATCGATGTCCATAGGGACATGCCCCATTCTTCCAAAATGGATTACTACCTACTGATTATCCATCCTAAGCATGATAGTGGAATAAATTAACTTAGGTTTTCCCATCAATTCCTAGGTCTTCTTCATCACAACATTGACCTTTGAACCTAAGTCGAGGACTACATAATCTATGTCATAATCTCCAATCTGAGCATTAAGGTGTAATTCCTTATTTGTCCTTCTCATTTTGGATACTTGATGGACTTCTCTATTCAGCAGAGGGTCAACCCTACCAATCTCATACTGTCTAATCAAATTTTGTAGTTCTTGTACAACTCTTTCATCCTTAATCAAATTAATGTAAGTACATAAGAATTCCATAAGCTTGCTTACCTATTTTCCTTCTCCAGGTGAACCAGGTTGATAAAATTCCAAAGTCATTCCATATTATTGCACTTTTGGTTGTGTCTTTGATGAATAAGCCTAATATCTTCCAAATTATTTTCTTTCCTCTTCAAATGTCTGCTTTTCTTCCCTCAGATCAAACACTTGTGCCTTCTCTGCAGCTCTTATAACCCTTGATTCTTCTGTAGTGATAACAACGACTCTGGGATTCTCTCCTCGGGGTTCTACTAATATTAATTGTACTTGTTTCTTTCCTCCTTGTCTCTCCTGGATTTTGGCTAACAACATAGGACAATATTCAATAACATGTTCAAATGAGTTGCAGTAGCTGCAAGTGGTACAAGGGTTTTGACATTCCCTTTCCAAATGTCCTGGTTATGCGCAGTTATAACAAATAATTTGACCTCAAACTCGACCCATACCTCCACCTCATCCTCTTCCTCTGAATCCACTGCGAGGGTTGAAGTTTCCTCTACCCGAGGAATTAAAATGAGTAGCATTTCCTTTCTATTGTATTTCTCCTTGAATCCTATATGTATCTCTTGATCTTTCATGCAAGAGGTCATAAGCCCTATAGTATTTCTCATCATGCCCCACATATTTACAGAATGTGCAGTAAAGGTTTGTAGGTGTCTGGACATATTTTTGCATGTAATAGCATTCACCAGGGTGATGTATATTTATACATACCTCACACCAGGGTAGAGTAACCTGCTTCAAATGGCTCAAAGCTCCAGAGGCCAAGTACTCATGAAATAGGGGACAATTCTCCTTATCATGGCCCTTTGATTTACACATGATACACCATATGTCTTCTCTTCTATATTTTCCTTTTTATTTTTTCATATATTCGACCTACAGAGACAAGATAGTTAGTTGACTCAAAATTTGACTCATACCTGAGTTGGATTTTCCCATAGGGGTTGATTCTAGTTTCATGGTGATATTCAACGCCTCAGCCTATGAAGAAACCTTATGTTTCATTAGAGGAACTCTGATGTGTGGTAAGAGGGTAGCAATGAAACATTCCTTGTTCTTTTCATTTGGGATCTAAAAACTCAACTGACCTGTCAAGGTCTTAAACCTCTAGTCAAACTCCCAAATAGGTTTAGCTACTCTTTGCTTTATTTCTTTCATTTTGGTAATGCACTACGACTCTGACTTGGGTTTATTGAATTCTACTCTCAATGCAGTTTTGATGGTATTCATCAATTTAGGCTGTGCAGTCTTTGTAGAAAAATTCATATACCAACTCAGTGCGTGGTCTCTCAAGGCAATACTAAATTGATCTCTCTTAACTTCTTCGTCATTGACTTGCTTAATACTCCATGTAGCTTCGCATAAAAACCAGTGTTGATCAGGATCTTTAGATCCATATCCTCTAAATATAGGTAGCCTCATTTCATCTTCCATAGATCTTATAGGTTTCTTGACTGAGTATGTACTGAACTACTGGTAACAGTGCTCTAAGTGCTCTGGTATCTATGAATACTCTGGTTACTTAACATTGCTAAAACAACAAGAGGAGTAATAGTACTTACTTTGACAATCAATGCAGTTTTTGAAGTTTCTGATTCTTCTCGACGAGGTTCTTCAATCTTCTCTTCCTCTACTCTAGCGGATATAGAATGTTCCTCATTCAATAACTCTTCTTCTTCTCAACTGTATAACCCTTCATCTTGTGATAGTGGTTCATGTCTCTACTCAAACAGGTTTACCAGAGGAACCTCTCTAAAGGTTTTCCCACTATGTGTATGTCCAACCTCTGCATCGTTGTCGTTGTCTGCATTCTTGAACATTAGCTTTTTGATCTGACCCACTTACTATATCTTCAAGATGTTCTTCTAATGCAATAGAATCTTGATATTCAACTTCAAAAAGTGAAAAAAGTTTCCTCTCGGTCCCTTAAAGAAATATATCTTTGCTTGGCTATATGAATCTACTCTATCAATAGAAAGCTCGGTAATGTACCCTCCAATAGTGCTATCAAACCATTGATCTACTACTCTTGACACAATGTTATCAATTCTCTTGACATTCTTGATCATCACCGACATCTAAACCACAGGTGGTCTAAATCTGATCTCAAACTGGGTATCTTCTAATCTGGCTAACCACTCATACAACTCCTTATGAATTCCTGCAAAGAAAATCTCATGTATATCAATAAATATATACCTTCCCAACCAATCCTTTGTGCTAAGATTAGGGTTTTTATTTTGAGCCTCAACAAAGTCCTTCTCCTGTTCTTCTATCCACTTATGAATCTCTATATTCGATGGAAACCACCTTGACATTCCCTCAAGAAGATCTTGGTCCCAAAAACAAAACCATTTGTTGGCACAGGGGCAGACCCGTGGTTCTACTCTAACAACACACCAACAAAGCTCTAACTACCGGCCTTTTCAGAAACACCTACAGAGAAAATGTAGTCTCACCCGAAGTAGCAATAGGGGGTTGTAGGACACAGGTGTATAAAACCAAATGAAATGCAAGTGGATTCAAAGGAACAACACACAACAGTCTAGTTATTCTTTATCCCATTTAATCCTACTACACGAGCTATATCTCAAATCTAACACAATGATGTAATAGCAAAATATCATAAAGAAAAAGAACACAACATCAATCACACAGAACAAAAATATATATGTGGTTCACCCTCTCCCTAGGGCTACATCCACATAACTTTGTGTCTTGATATTATATGAAAACATATAGTTCTATATGCGCACTTAGCTTGCAGATCTCTCTCTCCTTCTCTTCTTCTCTCCCCTCCCTATGCACCTAGTTGCAAGGTTTATCTTCTCAGCCAACTGAAGATCTTATAATACAACAATATTCTCACAACACAATACTCTCCTTTCACAAAAACAATAATCACTCGACATCAGTAATACAATCCTCTTCGAACTCGGAACGACCCCTCCCAGGTCCTCTAGACCTTTATTTATACATTACAATGACAAACTTCTAGGTGGAAAAACCCTAGATCCCAAAACTCTAGGTATTAAACCCTAGGTCAACTTGACCCACGTTTTCAGGGCTTCTCCATCCTGTCTTTCCTTCTTTCCCATGAGGTGCTCCAAATAAACCATTGATGTCTTTTTTCTCTTGCTGAGTTGTCCATTATCCATCTTCCTTGTTGATGTGTCTTTCTCAATCTTCTCATTCAACAACTTTTTTCCCCTTAATTCGCTCCTTCGTTTTTTCTTATTGGATCACTTCAAACCAATCTTAGTCAGTGTGCCTTCCGCGCAGTTCGTACGTCATCGTCCCTCCTTATTCTTCCATTTCTTCCATAACTAGGGGCCAACACTTCTTTATTAATTAGATGTTATCAAAATTTGAAGCTAGTGTTGAATTTCATTTTTGAAGTAGTGAGGTCGGGTACATAAAGTGACCCTTTTACCCTTTTAATAAATTAAAGTGACCTTTATAAACTTTAAGTCACTTAAAACACCCTGTTTTTAATGTCATAAAGTGATTAATTGGCTTGTAAGACATTCTCAAACACCGAAAGTTCCTTTCTCATCATCCCATCCTTTAGATATTTTCGTCCTCATTCCAACGAGTTATTACATGAAGTTTTTCCCTCCAATAATATGACCAAATAACACCTTTATTGCATTTAATTAATTTATACTCAATAATACTCTTAATTTACGAGAAACGTTGGAATGCCACAAAACCAAGAAAAAACTGTGTGGAAGTGATCCTGATGATGAAATAAGGTTAATGGACTAGGATGGGCCTCATATAACTCCTCCAATTCACCCGATTCCACTGTTAACCTCCCTTTTACCATCTGGTCAGGATGGCATAAACCCTTTAGGTCACATTCAACTGTAAAGCAGGGGAATCCAAAAATGGGGACACTACATTCTAAATGGGACCAAGTAGCCAAAGATGGATATGATAGGGATAAAGGCCAAATAAAGGAATCTCAAATACTGTGGTGGAAAAATATGCTATAACAATCTTTTACTGAAGTTGTACCCTATTTTGGTATTACCAAATATTTCATGTTTATATCAATCAAATTGTTAACAAAAGGTTTCCCAATTTCAATATGTTGTTGTGTGGGATACTCTGTAGCTTTTGAAGTATTGTGTTTATCCTTTTTTTCATTGGTTTCTCATTTATTTTATCTTTCTTCTTAATTCTTAGTAGATTATTCTTTATCCTTCTCTTATTTATGCTTCCTTTTAGTTTTTCTTTTTCTTCCTCAAGTTTTTTTTATAATTCTACTTTTCCTTCCTCAAGGTCCCTTTCCAATTCTATTTCTACATTTTATTCATTTTCTTCTTTCTCTAATCCTTCCTTCTTTGCTTCAGGGGATTTGATTTTCTCCTCTTTTATTTCTTCTTCATTTATTCATCTTCATGGATTTTATGTTTTACCATTTCAAATTCTTTCCTTGCTTGCTCTTTTGAACTTCTACCTTGTGCAGTAGTTTGATATTTGGGATTCAACCTTTCTTGTGTTTCTTCCCAGGAAGTTTCATTTTCACAAGGCATCTCATGATCCCATTGTTCATGAGAATAAGGCTAAGTAACAACAACATAAAGGCTATGCTTCAAACACAATCCTTTAGGATCATGCCTCTTGTACTAAAATTGTGGGGACTTATACTCCAACATAAAATTTGTGATAGATAAACTACCATGGATATTCCACTTCACAATTCCTCACAATAGATCTAATAAAATACTAAAATATTTATTCTGGAGGTTAATTTACTTTAGATCTCATATTCTTTAATTACTTGTTTTCTGCTTAAAATGGTTGAAATAGATAAAACAAAAAAAATAGAGAACATAAATAAATAATCACACACGATCAACAAATAAACACAATATATAACTTGGGAAACCTAATATAGGAGAAAACCCATTTAGAAGGTGAGGCCACTCTGCTCTCTTTTCTTCAAATGAAAGTAAAAATAAAGAGGTACTCTCTATGGAGTTTCCTTTGATATTATGGCCTATATGGACTCTATAGAATCTCTCCTCATCTGTTTTTCTCTCAAAATACAACTCCTAGGTTCTCTGCTCAAGTAAGGAACAAATACAATGCTACAGAATGGAACCATTTCTCCTCCTAGTAGCCCAATATTTAACATTGCCTTATAGCCATATAAGGTTAGGTTTTTGACTTCCTCAACCCTCAATCATGATAATGTTTTGGACCTTCTATAATATTATTGAAGTTCCATACTTTTCTATCCCCATATGCATGAGTAATGGGGGTTGATGTGGAATCAACTCATACCATGGTGGTCAAAATGGTAGGTTAGCTTGCAAGAGGTATAACTTTTTTATACAAGATCCAATTAACTTGATTTTTGCACCATTGGAAAGGTCGTGATGTGTAGAATACAATCCAATGGTATAAGATAAATATGATAATTTTTTTACAAAAAAAAAAAATCATTTGATTCCTTAAAATGGATCTAGAAAGTTTCAAACCCCAACTTTCCAACTGGGACTTGCCATTAAAATGACCCTACAATTTGATTCCTCCAATTTTGTCCACTTTGAAAGCATTGATATAGATGAAAAATAATATCATGATCCAATATGGATCATACCTCCCCATTTAGGGGGGATTTTATACCTCAAACACTTTATGGAATGAGGTGAGGAAAGTTTCCCTCTACCTTCTCCCTAGAGTGCTACTTTTGTTTTCTTGGAAGTTGTCCTTTCAACCCAATCTACTACAGTTCATGATACCCCTATATTGTAGTTATAGACCACTTTTTTTAAAAATATGTCCTCTACCAAATTTTCTCGAGCATTTGGTGCTAAGTCCTCTATGGAAGGTAGGACCTACTCTTCCTTCTGATCCAACATGGAAGGCTCATAGAGTTTGAGATTCTCCACATTCACTACTGAGTAAATGTGCATGTATGGGGTTAGAATGAGTCTATAAGAAGTATCTCCCACCTTCAATATCTTGAAAGGTCCATGTCATAGAAACTTGATCTTCTTACCAATACCATGTAGTATTTCCTTGTTCAATTGTAAGAAAACTTTGTGTCCCACTTTGAATGACTTCTCAGTTTTGTGTTGATCGTGTCTGGCCTTATATTTTTCCTCTAACTTCTTCAATGTCTCATATACTTGGAAATGGATTTTTATAATATTCTTAACAATTTTTTCTTCTCTCATCTTGTATGAGGTCCTCCCTCTCTACTCCTTGTTTTCCATATACAACATCCAAAGGTAAAGGTTGAAAATCTCTAAAGTAAGTTTGAAAATGTGACTTACCAGTAGAAGTGTGGACTCCTCTATTATAAGAGTGTTGTATGTAGATCAAAATTTCATCTTAGGTATTTGGATGCTTCTAATTATAACCCCTCAAAAATTGCACCAAAGTCCCATTATCTACCCATTAACTTAGGTCTTTGGATATCTTCAACTTATTGTTCATCTTCTCCCACATTGTAGTTCAAAATGTATGAAGAAATATAGTATCCTTGTCTAAGATGATGCTCCTTGGTATCCCAATGTGCATCTATACCTGTTTGAAGAACATGTTTGTTGCTTCTTTTCCTTTGATGGAATTTTTAAAAGGAATGAGAATGCACATCTTGTTGAACCCATAAAATACCGCAAATACATAGTCATTGTTGAGACTTAAATAAATACTGAGAGGGGGGGGGGGTGAATTAGTATTGTATTAAATTTATGAATTTTCTTTCCTTTCAACAATTTAAGCTATTCAGTAGTGCTCACTTAATGAAAAATACATGAAGAAATCAAAACAACACAGTAAACACAATACACTAGAATTTTTACGTGGAAACCCAATGCGGGAGAAAACCACATAACATTTTATTTATGTTCTTTTGCAAGTACCAACATACAAGCTATAAATTTTCAGCTCAACAGAAACCCACCTGTCACAAATAATGAGGACACCAATCCTCGTAGGCACCAAATTGTCACATATAATGAGGACACCAATCCTCTCATGCACCAACCTGTTACAAATAATGAGAACACCAATCCTCTCAGGCACCAACCTATTACAAAAATGAGGAATTCAATCCTCAGTGAGCTTTGACTTACCCTAGCACCACCTTGCCACTCTGGATAAAGCAAAATTTGTTACATCAATAGACATTTTCAACACAAACTAACAAATCTACAGTCCAATTCCTTTGAAAAATTACAAGAGCTTCTTTCCTCTCTTTTTCTCAATTTTGCTCAATCGGTGTGCATCCATATTTATAATATTTTTTTATGATTTCACATTCCTATATGTGGATGCGTAATGATTATATTCTAAATAAGGTATGTGGATGTGTGATAGTTATATTGTGGACAGATATTGACCAGATCAAAGTCTTGTTAGTTATATTTTTGTCTAAATAAAGTATGTGGATGCATGACAGTTATATTGTGGACATTCTTTGAATAAATAAAATGGACCAAATATTCCTATGAATCATCATATCATCTCCTGAAGAATGACATAGAAATTCACATTCTAGTCTACAAATCATCCACTATACAGATAGAAATAGAACACAAGACTTAATTTATGAGTCTTCATCATGTCGCACTTTTCCTGCAGTTCGCTCACCAAGTCACCTCATCGGACTGTAAGTGATAGTTGTCAAATTTTTCATTTGGTTGTTGAACTTCCACTCATTCTATCACAGTATACTCAGTTGATTTTCATACCAACTTCATCTTGTCACAATCCACTATGGAGTTTGTCATACTAAATCGAAGCACCCTACAGTCGTTGTTCATTCTTCATCACACTATAATAGAAAAATCCATTAATTCACACGGGAATTTGTCGCAAACTACTCCATTGCATCATACTTCACTTATGAACTAAGTCACAAGTGATCCTTCTGTTATGTGTGCACTTTTGAAAAACTCAATCACCTTCGCCCACTATTTGATAGATCTATGTCGTTGATCTTCTTCTTCATAGTGATACTTTAATACTTATATCCTTTTGCATGCTTCTATTTTTATCCTCTCACGACTTCCTCTATCTCTGCATCATACCTTATGCACCATTTATTATTTTCTGTGCAATAGATCCTTTCATCCTTCCATCCTTCTACACACTTATGTTTTCATGCTTTCATGACTTCATTTTTTGTTATTTCTCTATAATTGACCATGTCCATGATCATTTTTACATTAATGACAACCTATGCACAACAAAATCCCCTTTTATCATTGATGGAAACCAAAAAGGCCTGTGATCTAGGTGGATATTGGTGGCCACCCACCTGTTCCAAATGGCTCTTCTTGTTAGTTATTAGTTCAACACGTTCTTCTATATTTCTTTGTAATTATGGGTTCTAAATTTATGGGGATGTCTAAATTCCTACACATCTTCTAGGTGGATACTAGTGCTCTCCCACCTAATCCAATTGGCTTATTTTATATGTTTTTATGTCATCACATCTTGCTGTACTTCCAGAGACATTTTTGGGCCCTAAATAATGTTATTTTAGAATTCCATAGTAAAAATATAGATGGATCCAATGTTTGACAAAATAATACGTATTTCTCTAAAATACCTTTCCAATGGGCTATCACATGCCTAAAATGGAGATCGTATGAAAAAGTTATGACATCAAGAAGTTAATGTACTAACTTACCCAAGTGGGGCCCACATGACTTTTGGCATTTCATCTCCTAGGGTTAGGTTTTTGGATATCTATGGTTTTGGCATTCACGTTTATCATAAAAATTCCTTCAGAGCCTAATTGTAATCATCTTCTTGTGAATGAGAATAGCCTTCACATCTCTTCTCATAGATAAAGTTGCCACCATTCTATCAGCTCTTTCACTCTGTATTTTTACAGTCTCTTTACAATTCTTTCACTAATAGAAATCAAGTATTGCTACATTTCTCTATTTATGTAAATTTTCATGAGTGTTTCATTGTAATATCTATGCTTCCATTTCATTCCGAAAATAATCTAGATCAGTGGTATCAAAGCAGGCTGCTCTTGATCATTTTTCAGCACATGTCCTCGATGAGGTCCAAGTATAGCCAGTTGGGTATCGATATTTTCTCTCTTAAAGACAATCACTCTCGCATGCCCAAGAAACCCTCGATGGTGGAAGAAAAGAAAAATAGTAGAGCATAATATTCTATTAACCTATTTCTTGAGTAAGCTCTCGCGTGACAGAGGGACAAAATGATGGAGAATTTTCCACACATCCTTCAATGCCTATCGATATCAATAGACACATCTTCATAAAGAGAACATTTTGGAGGATCCATCCCTTCAAGGTACAAGTTAATTTTTATATTCTCATATTTGAAGGTCAGATAGATGTGAATGCCCTAGAAAAATGGTTAAATATATTAGAAGGTTATTTCTCCGTTCAAAATTTTTTTGACAGAGAAAATATCACCTTCACACTTCTCAAGGCTCTCCCCCATGTCAAACATTAGTGAGAAACTTACTGGGAGAAACATTCCATAGAGGAATCTAGAATATATGAGGCCGAGACCACTTGGGATTTTTTTGTGGATGCGATCAAGGAACAATACTACCACGTTGATAACTATGAAGACCAATAAATGATATGGACCACATTGCAAAAAGAGAAGATCCAAATGGTGCTAGAGTTAAAAAATACTTTCCATACCTTGCACACCAAGATGAGTATCAAAGACTCTGAGTGAAATTTAGTTCTGGAATACCGTGGGGCTCTGCATAGGTACATCCAAACTGAAATAGATTTCATACACATCACATCATTGGGAGTTGCCTATCGATATGATTTCAAAATAGAGTAGAAATTTAGGCACTAGAACAAATGGGAATTCATGTTTACAAATATGCAACAACCAAATCATGGTAAGAATGACCCTAACCAATAGCCTCTAGACAACCAGTCCAAGACACATGACAAGAAGGGTAAAGAAAGACAAAAAATGACACTAGGAAGTGGTGTGACTTCCACAAAAGACCCTGGTACAACATCGATGAATGTCTCTCGAAAGAGTCATTGGTGGCCAAGGTCAAATACACACATCCAAACCCTAATTCAAAATCTGATCTAGAAAATATTGAAAAGAAACAGATCATCAACACAGACCCCAGTACTACTGTTGCGACCACAACAATTCAACTAGAAGAATCAGTAGATCCTGAAGAGGGGGAGTTCCTCTTCCATTCATAGATGTGGGTGAAGGGGAACCCATTGCATTTCATTTTTTATAATGATAGCTAGAAGAACCTCATCTCAGATAAGGCCATCAAATAGTTGGGGTTGTCAACAACACCACAACGACAACCATACAACATCAAATGGCTTCACCAGGGATGAGATTTGTGTCTCATTCAGTAGTGTCACTTGTTCTATGGCATCTATCCCTTCAAGGATGAGGTAGTGTGTAATTTTTCCTCTCTTGATGTCTACGATGCTATTTTGGGCCAACCATATATGTGGAGACATCATGTTGTCTATGATTCTAGACCCTGTAATTTCATTATTACTATGGGAGGTCATATTTATAGAATACTAGAGGTAGTTCTGACTACTGCTCCACAAAAACAGTGCCACAAGGTAATCTCTCAAACTGCAAAATTCATCCTCTTCATAGTCTATTCAAAGGATGCATAGAAGACCGCTACAACCACTACAACGTCAACACCTTTTATCCAACAAAAACATATTGTCACAGAGAAAGAAGATATTGTTTCTTCACCTATAATGGTGCCTACACAATGCCCCATAAAACCCAGAGACAACAAGTTGGTGGAGCATATTCAACCCCTCCAGCATCAGGTTTGTGAAACTCTTCCACAGACCAAGCAACATAACTTCTCCAACAAGGCACACAACTCACTAAGATTCAGATTCAGAAAATTATTTCCCCTCTTCCCTAGGCACTCAATGCAATGGAGACCATTACTTCCTAAGGGGGGAGGATTGATCAAAGTGGATATTGGTGTCCACCCACCTGTTCCAACTAGCTCCTCTTGTTAGTTCTTAGTTCAACATGTTCTTCTATACTTCTTTATAATTGTGGGTTCTACATTTTTGGGGTTGTCTAAATCCCTACACATCTTTGAGGTGAATACTAGTGGCCTCCCACCTAATCCAATTGGCCTATTTTGTATTTTTTCATGTGAACACATCTTGTTTTACTTACAGGGCCGTTTTGGGTCCCTAAACAGTGTTATTTTGGCATGCCACAATTAAACTATAGACAAAGTCATATTTTCATGGAATAATGTGTATTTATCTAAAATAAATTTCCAATGGGATATCATGCACCTAAAACGAAGATTGTATGCAAAAGTTACGACCCCCAGAAGTTAATGTACTAACTTACCCAAACAGGGCCCACATGAATTTTGGCGTTTCATCTCCTAGGGTTAGGTTTTTGGATGTCTAGGGTTTTGACATTCATGTTTATCATAATAATGAATTCAAAGCCTCATTGTAATCATATTATTGCGAATGAGTGTAGCTATCACATCTCTTCTATTAGATAAAGATTCCACCATTCTAGCGAGTCTTTCACTCTGTATTTTTACAGTCTCTTTACGATTCTTTCATTAATAGAAACCAAGTATTGTTGTATTTCTATGTTTCTGGCAATTTTCATGAGTGTTTCATTGTAATATATTTGTTTTCATTTCATTCCAAAAATAATCCAGATCATCTTGCTTATTTCTTATGAAAGATGACTTCCAAAGAAATTTTGTCTATGATATGATGCTCCCCATTTCAATGTGCTCCTTATGATGTGTGCAACTTCCAACTCAATGTTTCTACCACTTTAAATTTTCTCCTTACGATGTGTGAAAATTCCAAATCAATTTTGTTCCCCCTTTCAATGTGCACAACTTCTAGATGAATGGCCCAAATGCCAAATTAATCTTGCTCGCCCTTTTAATGTGCACAACTGTCAGAACAATGGCCTTTATGTTATTCTTCCCCTTTGAAAATAATGAAAAATAAATACTTTGGAGATGATCTCATCCATGCATCTTTACATGCACATAACCATCCTTAAACATAACACCATCAAAATTTAGTGTAAGCTTCAACTATGCGCATCTCCATAGAAGCAAATGTCTCCCTCATATAGTAGAAAATGGGGCACCTTTATCAGTTATAGAGCAATTTATGTGTGACTACATGCATTGTTTCTTGAGGTGGATTTGATCCATATGCATCTGATGTAATGTGCATAAATTCCGGTGTTATTGTATATTTGTGCCCCCCCAGACTGGACAATCCATGTGCATACTACAAACTTGAATTCAAATAACACATTGTTAGTCTGAATAGATATGTGTGGTTCTGTAATGTTTTCAACTGCATGTGGGAGGAAGGTTTTATTGTAAAATTCACACTTTCCTTTCCTGGTATTTCAATCCTCATTATTAAGGAAATTAGATTTGCATCGTCTTTGAAATAAAAACAAGAATTGTGCTTCTAATGAAGACACTCCCCCTGTTAGGGTCCTAACCCACACATAGGTAGAAAAATATATTCGGATGTAATAAAGGTCAATATTAATAAGGCCTTGCAACAAAATAGAATAAGTCGAATGTAATAAGACCTAATAGAAGCTTTTTCTTCTAGAAGGATCTTCTTCTAGATGCTTCTTTTGATAGAAATATTTAGTATAAATAGGAGTCGAGGGCACGAGAACCCTGTATTGGAGATTATTGTAATAGAGCTCTGCTCGACTGGAGGTTGCCCCCTAGAAGAGGCTCGTGAACATTGCTCTCAGAATCAAAGTGTTATTTCTGTTTTTATTCTTATATCAGTTTAGTGTTATTGTGGTTATTATTCTGGTTATATTGATGTTATTCTTCCATTTCTAGCATTTTATTTTTGTTTTGCATACTTTTTATATCTAGTATATTACAACTGGTATCAGAGCACTTTCCTTGGCAGAAATTGTGGGTAATTTTTTTTCAGGGTAGAGATGTATTTCGACATCTTTAATCCACAAAGATTTTTCATTACATGCATAAACCCGTGGTTGAGGGATTCATACATGCAAGAAATACAAGTGGTTCTTAAGCGCACATCTGTTGGCCACCCTTGTAACCCCTGTTGGTACCCCTCCGAGTGGTAGTGCATTAGACATCACCTGTGTATGGATCGGCCTAGATTTCCTAAAACCCTCTTTAGATAAACTGATTGGCCACCCGAATGCTATAGTTCCACCAAGAGCAACACTCAAGAAGATACTCTCTAGTACCTGGGTATTCGGGTAGTACGACTAAGGGTACGATCTATCCTCCTTAGTTAGTGCCCTGAGATATTGGTTTGAGTACTACTATTGGACCTTGCATGTATATCAGAGAGATATAGCATAGGGAAAACCCTTGTCTATAGAACCCTTGGGGATAGAAACATAAACAAATTAAAACAGACAAGATATATTGTCACGCAGCTGTGTTCAGGTTGCCAAGTAAATACACATTTCTTTCTGGTTAAGCATTTTGGCATTTCCTCTCTAGAAAAATGTTCACCATTATTTGAGACCTATTCCATTGGATTCATCTCTTCACCCTTATCACATTCATCCATATCCTTTTTCGGCAAAATTTTTGACCCCGCCTGCCCCTTTTCAGTTCCCCCATCCCCATGGCCCATTACTGTAGCCAATACTTGGAAGCTCACTTCAACACCTTGAAATATGGTCTCATCAAGACCCAAAAAGAAGTGAAACAACTCAATGCCAATGTTTCCACCATCAATACAACCATGCAGTCCTCAATGGAGGAAATCAAACAAGACCTCACCACCCATATTGAATCTATCTTTTGGCACTCTAAACCAAACTGTATATCCCTATAGATAACCCTTCCTCTTCCTCACCTTGACATACTGAAGGTGAACATTCCTCTCATTCCCATAAATTTCAGAACCATCGCTTTCAACGTGACCTATGCCTTCCGCATGTGGATGTGACCAAATTTGATGGCTCGAACCCCACTGGTTGGGTAACCCAAATGAAACATTATTTCTCTTTATATGGCATTGCATATGACTTTGCCAAACTTTGGTATGGCGTTCTCCATATAGATCAAGAAAATTGGCAATGGTGGCAATGGAGAAAAAATTCTTGTCAAGGGAATATTTCTTGGACAAACTTTGTGGCTGAGCTTTATGAATGCTTTGAAACTTACACCAACCATTTAGGCCATTTGAAAAAGTTGAAACAATCAAGAACAATGGAAGACTTTATAGTCTGATGCCATTTTACAATAATGTTTTATCAGTGGCCTCAAGGATGAGATTCAGGCCCATGTCCTCATGGCTCGGCCTCAGAATTGGGTGGAGGCCACTAAAAGAGATAAAGAAGAACAACAGGTTGTATCTTCTCAAAACCAAAAACCCTCCTTTATCCCTCGCCCTAAACTAGTAAATACCACTACTCCCTCTGCTCCACTAAAGATCCAAAAATTGACCAGGGATGAAATGGTTGAATGTTAACTCAAAGGCCTTTGTTATAATTGTGATGAAAAATATTTTCCAGGCCACAAGTGTAAGGAACAAAAGTTGTTTATTGCCATCTCCGAGGATATTTCAGAAGAGGATATTGAAACTCCCCTTGTGTCTGAGTCACCTGACACCCCTGACATAACCCCTCCCTCAAACCCTCCCGAAGTCGAGCTAGTCATTTCGCTCAATGCTCTCACTGGCTTCTCTGCCCCCCAAACCCGCAAGCTAATTGGTTACATCAAGCATAAGAAGGTCATCATTCTAGTTGATAGTGGAAGCACCCATAATTTTATTCATCGTTGCATTGCCCAAGAAACTCATTGATACATCCATGCCATCTATAATTTGCAAATCATGATTGCCAACGGTGGCTCCATGAAATGTGGAGGGCATTGTGAAAATGTGCATCTCCAAATTGGTGACTACCACCTGAAATCTCATAGGTTTTCTATAGACATGGGCGGGTGTGACATTATGTTGGGTGCAGACTGGCTAAGGACTTTGGATCCCATTCTCATGGATTTTAAGTAATTAACCATGCAATTTTACTAGGAGGGCCACCAATATAAGTTCCAAGGAATCACCGTCGATTCACCAGAGATCATTAGTTCCAATCGCATGGAAAATTTGCTCAAAAAGGGTCATTTTGGTGTTACTTCTCAACCCCATGCCATCCAAGCAACAAAAACACCCTCGGTGCCACAAGACCTCCAAACCATCCTTTATAAACATCAATTGGTCTTTTCCACTCCCCAGGGACTCCTTCCTTCATGTGGTGTTCATGATCATTCCATTCCCCTTGTACCCAGAAGCTTTCCTCCCAATATTCATCCGTATCATCACCCCTTTTCCCAAAAAATTAAAATTGAGAAAATGGTCCAGGAACTCCTTAATTCAGGCGTTATCCTCCCTAGTACGATCCCCTACTCTTCTCCTGTGTTCATGGTCCCAAAGAAAGAAGGTTCTTGGAAAATGTGTCCTGACTTCCTTGCCCTCAACAAACTTACCATTAAAGACAAATTTCCCATTCTTGTCATTGATGACCTCCTGGATGAACTGAGTGGTACCCAATTCCTTACTAAACTTGATATTCATTCGGGCTACCACTAGATACGTATGAAAGAGGCAGACATTCCCAAGACTAAATTTAGAACTCATGAGCTTTTGGTCATGCCCTTTGGCTTGTGTAATGCCTCCTCCACCTTCCAAAGCCTCATGAATCATGTCTTCCATCCTTTTCTCCATCATTTTTTCTTAGTTTTCTTTGATGATATCCTCATATATAGAAAGACCTAGACATAACATATTTCTCATGTGGATCGAGTTCTCCATCTACTCTCTCAACACCAACTTTTCCTAAAACAGTCTAAATGTTCTTTTGGTGCCTCAGAAGTAGAGTACTTGGGTCACTTGGTTGGAAAGGACAGTGTTAGGGTGGATCCTAAAAATATTGAATTTATGCAATATTGGCCTCACCCAAAGACTCTCAAAATATCTTTTGGATTTCCAGGCTTAATAGGTTATTATCGCAATTTTGTTAAGAATTATGGAAAGATTGCAGCACCTCTCACTGCTCTCCTAAAAAATAACTCTTTCACTTGGACTCCAACTGTTGCTCAAGATTTTCAAACCTTGAAGATGGCCATGTGCACCACTCTAGTCCTGTCCCTTCCTGATTTCACAAAGACCTTTGTCTTGGAATGTGACGCTTCAAGGAAATGAATTGGTGCTATCCTTATGCAAGAGGGTCGACCTTTGGCCTTTACCAGCAAGCAACTATTAGAAAGAAATCTGGGAAAATCTATCTATGAAAATGAAATGTTGGCTATTCTGCATGTCATTTATTTGTGGCACCCTTATCTATTGGGGCATTTCTTCCAAATTAAGACAGACCATCAAAGCCTCAAGTATTTTTTGGAACAATGCATTTCCTCCCTGGAGCAACAAAAATGGGTAACTAAGCTATTTTGGTATGATTATGAGATCATTTACAAGAAAGGAAAAGAAAATGTGGTTTTGGATGCACTTTCCCACAAATATCCTGCAAATATGGATGAAGGATCCCTTTTTTCTCTTTCCTTCATTACACCCGATTGGCTCCAAGCTGTTTGCCAGGAATGGCTACAAGATCCCAAAATTTCGCAGTTGATCCAACAATTGTATTCCAGTGCTCCATATTCCCTAGGGTACTCTTGGCTCCATGATGAGATTCAATACAAAGGCCATTTGTATTTAAGTAAACAATCAAAGATTAAATCCACGATACTTTCTAGGCTTCATGCTACATCGACATCGGGGCACTCTGCGTTCACCAAAACCTATGACAGGTTCAAACATTATTTTTACTGGGATGGTATGAAATAAGACATTTGTAATTTTGTCGCCAAATGTGATGTGTGTCAATGCAAAAAAGGAGAAACAGTCAAATCTCCAAGCACACTACAACCACTCCCGATTCCACCTGCTATTTGGAAGGACATCTCTATGGATTTTATTACAGGCTTACCCAAATCGAGAAATAAATTAGTCATCATGGTGGTTGTTGATTGCCTTTCCAAGTATGCTCATTTTTGTTCTCTTCAACACCCATTTACAACTTCCATGGTAGCTCACATTTTCATGGATCAGGTCTTGAAGCTCAATGGCATGCCAAACTCTATGGTTTTTTATCACGACCCAACTTTCAAAAGCAATTTTTGGCAAGAACTGTTCAAGCTACAAGGCACCCAATTTCATCTCAGTACATCTTATCATCTCTAGACTGATGGTCAAACAAAAGTTGTCAACAAGTGTTTGGAAACATAGTTGAGGTGTTTTGCCTCAGAAAAGCAAAATCAGTGGGCTCAATGGTTACCCCTAGCTGAATGGTGGTACAACACTTCATACCATACAACTACATGCATGACTCCTTTTGAAGCGGTATATGGACATAAGCCACCTTCAGTTCTCTCATAATTACCTGGTGTCTCAAAGGTCTAGGCGGTTGACCAAACACTTACAGTTCGAGAGGCTATTCCTCGTACCCTCAAAGATGATTTGGTCATGGAACATAATTGCATGAAGCAACAAGTAGATCAAGGTCGCGCTAAACGTCAATTTGAAGAAGGGGATCGGGTGTTTCTTTGCCTGCAACCTTACAAGAAGAATTCCCTCAAGGCCAAGCATTGTTAGAATCTAGCACCCAAATTTTATGGTCCTTATACAGTTCTCAAGCATGTGGGATAGGTGGCCTATCAGTTTCTTTGCCCAGTCATTCAAAACTACATCCTGTTTTTCATGTTTCCTGCTTAAAGAAGGTGATTGGAACTAAGTTCCAAATTCAAACCAACCTTCCCAAGTTAGAATAAGAAGGATCCATTTGGATACAACCACAAGTATTTTTGGAATAGTGTGAGTGTCACCTACATCAGAGAACCATCAAGGAAGTGTTAATCCAGTGGAAAGATACAACTCCAGGGGATGCCACTTGGGAACCAGCTACCATTCTGCAACAATTTCCACATCTCAATCCTTAAGGACAAGGTTTTTTTTAAGGGGGGGGGACATGTTAGGGTCCTAACCCGCACATAGGTAGAAAAATATATTCGGATGTAATAAAGGTCAATATTAATAAGGCCTTGCAATAAAATAGAATAAGTCGAATGTAAGAAGACCTAATAGAAGCTTCCGCTTCTATAAGGATCTTCCTCTAGATGCTTCTTTTGATAGACATATTTAGTATAAATAGGAGTCGAGGTTATGAGAACCCTATCTTGGATATTATTTTAATAGATCTTTGCTCAACTAGAGGTTGCCCCCTCGAAGAGGCCTATAAACATTGCTCTCAGAATCAAAGTGTTATTTCTATTGTTATTCTTATATCATTTCAGTGTTATTGTGGTGATTATTCTAGTTATATTGTTGTTATTCTTCCATTTCTAGCATTTTATTTCTGTTCTACATACTTTTTATATCTAGTATATTACACCCCCCCCTTTTTCTCAGGGAATAAAACAACAAATCCTTACTTTCAAATCATACAATGCGACAATAGTGCACCTGGGAAGTGATGAACTATGTTCTTTACTGAAGAAGGGAATATGATATCATACCCAACCTTTGTCTAAGATACTCAAAGGGTTCTCTTGGTAATGGAATGGAAAAAATATATGCAATCTTCTTTTTGGAAGGAACATGATCTAACTTGACCACCTGATCCTAAAACTGTTCTTTGAGAAAATGATATTTGATGGGTATATGCTTAGCATTAGAGTGTTGAAAAAGGTTTTTAGAGATATTGATAGAACTTGTATTTTCACACATGATGGAGACAGGTTGATCACAAGGAACTTGAATATATTTGAGATTGTTTTTAATCCACAACACTTCAGTATAGAAGGATGATGTAACTATACATTTGGCTTAAATTGTAGAGAGATAAATGGAAGTTTGTTTCTTTCTAAGCCAGGACACTAAACACCTGCCAAGGAAGAAGAATGTGCCTCCACTGGTGATTTTTCTATCATCAATACTTCTTTCCCTGTATACATATGTATAACCTCTTAGAATGAGGTTTGTGTCTTTTGGGTACCATATGACATAATAAACCGTGCTTTACAAGCATCTAAATATTATTTTAGTCACAAGAACATGAGTTTCTTTAGGATTGGATTGAAACCTTCCTACCAAAATCACTACTTGTACGATATCTGGAATTGAAGTTGTGAGATAGAGTAAATTTCCTATCATAGAGGTGTACATGGTTTAATCTAATTCTGGAGCATTGTCATCCTTGTTGTGTTTGCAGCTAGTAGTCATGGGAGTGATTACTAGTGTGCAATTTTCCATGCCAAACATCTTCAATATTTCCATGAGATATTTACTTTGAGAAAAGAAAATTCCTTTTTCTGATTGATGAATCTGTAAACCAAGAAAGAAGGAGATTTCTCCTAAAATGGTCATCTCAAACTCTTGTTGCATTGCAGTTGCAAAATTCTTTCTCATTAGTTCAATGTTACTGCCAAAAATAATATCATCAACATACACTACAATAATTAACAGATCATTACCTTTAGCCTTGATGTATAATTTTCTATCAACAATTCCCTTTTTGAATCCTTGTTGGTGCAAATACCTATCCATTCGGTTATACCAATCTCTTGGAGCCTATTTTATCCCATACAATGATTTCCTTAATCTGCAAACATAATATATTTTTTCAGCTAGATAGAAACCCTATGGATGCTCCACATAAATGTATTCCTCTAGGTTTCCATTAAAAAAGGATAATTTAACATCCATCTGATAAACTATGAACTTTTCATAACATGAAAATGCCAAAAACATTATGATTGCTTCAATTCTTTCAATGAGGGAAAATGTTTCTTCAAAGTCCATGCCTTCTACTTGAGCATACCCTTTTCATACCAGTCCGACCTTGTTCCCAACTATATATCATATTCATTCAAATTGTTTATGTATACCCATTTAGTTTCAGTTGCATTCTTGTCATTGGGTCTTGGGACTATATCCTAAGTCTTATTTTTCTCAATTTGGTCTAGTTCTTCATTCATGACTTTCATTACCCAATGGCCATCCTAATTTTCTTGCAAAACATTTTGTGGTTCACTCATGGATAACAGTGCAAAATTTGTTGAACTAGACGTATCTATTAGTTTTCTTCTAGTTTGGTTCTTGATTCCTATTTTTCAAGAATCTGACTCTCTGGAAGATGTTTTTTAACTTACCTTGATGGGGTTTTTTACTGTGATATTTCCATTATCCCCTCTTCTTCTGAATCCTCTTGTTCATGTTACTCTTCCATTCCATCGTCTTGTAACTCATTGTTGATTGATTCATCATATTGATCATCATGGTGTTGATGTCTCACTGGATGAAGTGGACCCTAATCTAAATTTACATATGTTCTCTCAATTATCTTATGGAGCTTTTTGTTGTAGCACTTGTTGTGTTGGTTTTGTCACTTGGGTGAGAAAAAAAACAACACTTTCATGTCTTGATGAGCCTACTAGACAAGACAAAAGTTTGTGAGTGGGTTAAACAAGCCAAACACATGTAATAAAAAAAGAAGCAAACTAAAAAAACTAAGAAATAAAAGTTAGAAAGCATGAGAAACTTAGAACCATAAAAATCAACCAATGACCAAGATAATGATACCAATGGATCAATATATTAGTAGACAAAACACCGTAGAGAAAAAATGAGGACTTATGAGTCCCCGCTTCCTCCTTGGGAGGAATCTTGAGTTCCCTAATGGAGAGTTCTTTTTACAATGGAAGAAAAATGGTAAATGGTGAAGAAAATCAATGCCTATTCCCTCAAGATGTGAGTGGAATGGCCTATTGCAATGATGCCTGAAGACTCCAAAGGGAAAAGAGGATTCTCAAGGGAGAATTCTTGGAAACATAACAATACTATGAAGATCTTGGTTTCTTAGTGTACTCACGACTCTTATTTATAGCATTTATTCAAGGAAAAATGTAATTGGTTCTTGGTGTGAACAAGGGACCTTTTAGGGCACCCTCTAGTCCTTGATCACCCCCCCATTCGAATTTCACTCAGATATGAAGGTCAAATCAGGTTGGGATCTGGTCCATAAGTGGTTCAGGGGCTGACAAGATCCATAAATGAATCATTCATAGAAGTGTGTAGATTTTATCATACATAGTCACGCACTTGGCACATTGTGTGCTCTGAGGAATTTATTGGCTCGCGCACTGTGCGCGCACTTCCTTTTGTGAATTTGCACATGTCAATTGTTTCCCAATTGTATATCTTTTTCCTTTTGAAATGAATTTCAGTGTTGCAGGTGAACTAATTGTTGTTGGCATTGCTATGTTTATGTAACCATTTGCATGCAATGTTGTAGATGATATTTTAGTGATAATAGATGTCTCGTGGTGTGTGAGGTTAGGAGCATACGTATAGCTCAAATACATCAATGTTTATTTTACTGAGAGTGACATTGTAATAAAGAGTGCCGAGAGGAACTGCAAGAGCGATCCGCTGGAGGGAGAGGGGAAACCGTGGGACCAAAATCTTTCTCTAGGAAGAAAAAAGAAAATATGTGTACAAACAAGGCAGGCATACCCCATGCTCATGTCATGTAACCAAAATGTGATATGGTAATTGAAGATGTATGTTGATGTATATAAATGCAGCGCCCTCGGGGGCGGTTGATAATGACAGATGATAGTTATGAATGGTGAAAATACTATGAAGTGAGGCAAGGATGCCTGTAAGAAGTGTCAATGACTCGTAGGAATTGATGGCCTAATGAATTCAGAGGTCTTTGGCTGGTATGAAATAATTGCAATAGTCGCATAGTAAGACCCACTGTAAAATGAGAGTTTTATAAAGTCAAATGTTATGGGGGTCAATGAAATCAGAGAGCAATGATGATTATCTCTGTGTCGTCCGAGACTCATCATTGTAAAGGTAATGAGAATCAAGATACTTTCACCCTTCTAGAAATTGTGTTGATGTCAACAGAAAGGGAGACAAGACTCCAAGAAGCAAAGGGATTCATGAAATCCACTTAGATGATATTAGGTACTAACAGGTAACATGGATGAAGTCAAGATGCAGTGAGACTCAAGAATACCCTTGGTTGGGGAATTTTGAAGGATGATTGGCAGCAACCGTAAACCTGTATCTAGTGTTAGGGGGATGACTAGATATCGGTTAAACTGTGCCAGAGGCTGACAAAGTGGAAAAACTTAGAAATCATGGGTACATGGACTTGGGATACTCGAGTTTTGTGAACGATGTCAGAATGAAAAGAGGGAGTGGATGCCACAACCAAGAGAAACATGGGTTTCTTTTCCGGGAAAAGAAGGTCATCAAGGGTGATGACACAAAGCTAATTAAATGCTAGAAACAAAGGATTTTTACAATTACAAAATAAATAAAGAATAATTTGGGTTGAATATAAAGACAAAGAAAGGGTGCCCTAGTGAAAGATGGTTTGGCCTGTGAGGGCACAAGTTGCGAAGAGAACTGGTGGAGGGTGGGGGCCCCATGGGTGGGTTTCTATATGAGGTAAATGAATGAAGGGAAATATGTAGATGGGAAAACTAATGGTGGATGAGATGGATGGATAATGATACTTTGGAGGTGCGGTCAATAGAATTGAGATGATATAACTTGGGAGTCCATTGGGAAATCTGGCAATATGATGAGAAGAATTATATGGCTTATTCTCAGAAGTGCATAAGACTATCAGGACTCCCATCCCTAGGGGTGAAATTAACATGAGTGTCAAGTTTCCAGGGGGAACTATGAATGGGAAACTCATGTGGGGGAGAGTGCTACCAGGTGATAGTACCAAAATGTAGCAGAGGTGATCGTACTACAAAGCTGGATGTAAGGACCCTGAAGGTGAATGTTAGAGGGTGTGACTGGGAGATGCAATTGATTTACAAAGGGAATAATTACATGTCAGTGTTAAACATATACCTGAAGGGGTTGTGTCACTTGTGGAACAAGTACCTGCACACATGAAAACCAAATACCCGAAGTGAACAATATGTAATGATAAAGAAAATAAAACAACTATTTGATGAAATTTGAACATGAGTATGCATACCTGAATGTGATGTGAGAAAAATGTTCCTCCACGGCCAAGTTCATATGATGACCTAGGGAATGTGATTATGTACATGGCAGGACCAGGATGTCGTGGCTAAGAATGGATCCAAAAATGAAGGCTATGGGCTCCTGTAACTGAGTGTGGAATCTTGGAAAAAGGGACTATATATGGCTAGTGGGCCCATAATAGCACCTCATTTGTACTCGTCGTTGTAGTGAGTTGATGAGAGTATTCTGAGGAGATTTGGAGATTATTGGAGCTCGAGTTGATCGATCTAGAAGTTGTGAGATCTAGGTTAGTGGTCCCATCCTCCTGCATAATTTGAAATTTGTAGAAGGTAGTTAGGGGTTGTACTGTTGGATGTACAAGGGTAGTTTTGGGTAGGGGCTCACCAGTGCGTGAGAGAAGGAGGAATACCCACGCACATATGCGTGGGTATAATTCCTTCTCTCACGAATAGTGTGTGTATATTTCTGACACAACCATGCATGTGGGCATGGGGGAGGGAAATATAGGAGCACATGGGATTCACGCTTGTTAAAATGGCAGTTGCACATTGTGTGTAGATGTCTCTCAAAAAATTGTGCATTAGAGCGCAACAATGTAGAGGAGAGGTGTGCATGTGTGCGCACCTATCAGGGTGACAACTGTGCATTAATGTGCAATTGTTTCGTCGATAACTGTGCATGAGTGTGAAGCTATGTACGAAATAGTTGTGCACATGTGCACACCTGTATGGGTGAAAGCCGTGATTTTGTTGATGTTTTTTATGGATTATGAGGGTTGACCAAGTGCTTTTGTGTGGATGCAGGTGATCAACATTGACTGAGAGAATGATGCCAGTTCATTAAAGAGAGTGATACTGGGAGTGTCTCTCGGAGGTGGTGAGACAAAAGATGGGAGTTCAAAGGCACTTGGTAGTCTGCGGGTTGCTCAAGTTCTTTGACTACCCATTGATACAGTCACATGATTCCCTTCTCTAGTATCTGATCACTATGTGGAGCACTGATCTGTAGTGTTTCATCATCAGGGGGAAGAAACTTACATTCTCTGTTGTCAAGGATGTCTATTTTATGACAGGGCTCCCATTTCATGGGATGGCCCTTCCTGCTGACCCCCAACTACCGAGGGATGAGAAAGTGGGTGACTTGGTGCATCGCCACTACACAGGTCCACACCTGATGTCAAGGTTGATCATCAGGATCGAGGCGATAGAGGACCTCCTGACGGAGTGTATCACTGCCATGGTGGTGAGGATATATGGATCCTTGGGGACTCAGTGGATCATAGGAGGTCAGCTCAGGATCATGGAGAGGGTCCTAGATGGGGACCATTTTGAATGGGGGATTATGCTACACTTTAGGATGATGGGGAAGATTCATCAGTGTTGGACATCTGACTCTGGTGACTTTTCCTTTGGATTTATCATGCTGGCTTGGTTTCTAGAGAGGGTGCCCTTGTTTCTCCCTAGGATTTTGCTGCAGTTGGCGGGACCGTGAGAGCCGCGTCTGATGCACTGGGCCCATGTGCTGGCTCGACATGGGGGAGGATAGGGTGGCCACTACTTCATGACCATGATGGCACTATTGTGGTGACATATGCCACAGGTGATACTAAGGTATCCATACGCTGGTATGGATTACCGACACAAACCCGATATGATGTTGCCTCCCAGGGAGGATTGGGATCAGAGAGGTATGTCTGTGTATTTATGTTTGTGATTTTGATATCATATCATATGATTATATATGTATACATGGATGTTGACTCTACCTTTGGTGTTGTTTTGCATATGTGGGACCCTGAGGCCGTGAGGTAGAGATGGTCGGGGAGTCGACTTGTCAGGGACCAGTGTGACCATCGTTTGTAGAGTTGTGGCTAGGAAAGAGGCGCAAATGAGATGATTTTGGTACTGGGCCATCACATGAGGTAAGGTCAGGTCAGAGGTGGAGACTATATGATGTTGGTGTTGGACTAGCGCATGAGCCGTAGGCAAAGGCTGAAGGGATGTTGGATGACCTACATCGATGTTTTGAGTAGGTTTTGCAATGTGTACCGAAGGGTATTTGGGTCCACATCCAAGATGAGGGGGTTCTATAGTAGTGTGTGGGCATTCTTACAGAGTGGCAGAAACTGATCCATCAAGTGGCTGTAGCAGGGGAAATAATGACTCGTCACCTGCTCCCTGGACCTGGAGGGGCCCTAACTGGTGGGGCTCCTCCAGCTGACAGAGGACCTGGGAAGGGGATCTCTGGGGGCACCATGAGTGTCAATTTATGTATTGTATAGGCCTGAGAGCCCACTTTGTATAGGGTAGTCGATACCCATTTCGTATAGGGTAGGGGGTACCCATTTTGTACCTATAGGGGTGAGGGGAATCAGTGGCCTATGGGAGATGTACTTTGTATTTTTATAAACACTGGTGACACTATTTGATGATGATGATATATATATGGGCATACATTTTAGGATCTTTCATGTCT
The DNA here is from genome assembly GCA_032191745.1 of Picea mariana. Taxonomy (NCBI): domain Eukaryota; kingdom Viridiplantae; phylum Streptophyta; class Pinopsida; order Pinales; family Pinaceae; genus Picea; species Picea mariana. Next base: position 599,988 of record JASDQU010099889.1, on the reverse strand, counting down.
TGATGTGTTGATGTTTTTTATGATTTATGATGTCTTTTCTATATGCTGTGACAAATGTATGATGTTTATGTATATGTGATGATGTTTTGATGTGATGAATGACAATATAATACTAGGTTATCCAGGTTATATTCTATTTGATTAAATTTTCTTGGAATATGTGTAAATGTGATTGAATCAAAGTTGTGAGATAAGAGTCTAACTTGCAAGTATTAGCGAAAGAGACAAGGATCACGAACGTGATATACATTGTTGAGTTGCAGGATGACAATCTGGGAATCTAAGAGAGCTCTAAGGTGACAAATGTGGTGGTGACTGGCCTTGGTGAGGATACCAATGAAGATGGTGTACTCAACTTGTTTGTTGGTGGCCAAGTCCAAACATATGTCGTTGGAGTGGAGCAGTACATGTGAGGGGGTATAGAGGGCCCAAGTGGCCGAAGCAAGATTCTGTGTCTAGTGGCTAGCACTGTTAGCATAACTGATGTGGCAGGGTGTTGAATGATGCCTCTGTCAATAACACAAATGGTAGATCAGACATGAGGAGTGGTGGTGAAAATGAAGACTAAAAGATATGCAAATGTGTACAAAGAAAAATCCCAAGGTAGAATAGCTACGCTTAGGCATAAACATTCTTTAAGTACAACCCATTGACGTGTTCTTTGAGAGGATATCCTTCTGGAGAGGCCAAGATGTAGGTGCCTTTAGTGAGGAAATGTTGGACGATGTAGGGTCCATGACATAATGACTCTAATTTCCCATGGTCGATATTATCGTGGGCGATATCATAGTCTAGGACGAGATCTTCTTCGTTGAATGAGAGAAGGTTGACATGGCGGTCGAAGGTGTCTTTGGACCATTTTTTAGCTGCCTCATTATTCTGCAATAAATATCGACGATCTTCATCCAGTAAGTCTAAGGTCAACAAGCATTGCTCCATTGGAGCAGTGTCAGGTAATAGCTTGATGGCAGTGCGTAATGTGGAAATTTCACACTTGATAGGGAGGGTGGATTAGATCCCATGGACTAGGTGGAACGATGTAAAACTGGTGGCATTTTTTACTGCTGTTCGAGAAGCCCATAATTTGGAAAACAACATATTATTCTAATCGATATTATGTTTATTGACGGTACATTGTAGCATGGTTTTGAGGAATTTGTTGACAACCTCGACATGTCTGTTGGACTAAGGGTAGTATGGAGAGGAAAAATCATGGGAGAAGCCTATTGGCATGTTTTACAGACAGTGTATGCTTGTCATTGATGGCAAGTATAACAGCAAAGATGGCAGAAAACATGTAAAGGATTGTAGCTAGGTCATTGATGACAAGATCAGAGAAAGCATCGATGAAAAATAGGAATAAAGTAAGCTCAGGAGTAATTAGTGCAAAGTCGATCGCAGTGCCTAAGCTTGGGAGGAGAAGCATCAGTTATCATTGGATCCCATTTAAATTCTCAAAAGAAGGAGGATCATCAGATATTATTGTAGACAAGAAGAATGCATAGAAGAGGAGGACAGATCTCAGGCGTCAGATCTGAGCATAAGTTCCAACCATCATTGGATCAGGGAGAACCTGCACATTCATTAAAGTGCAAGGAGAAGTAGGTATACAAAATCCTAAAAGAAGGAGGACCGTCCATCTATGGGTAGGGCATGTGGACATAGATCAACATTTCGCTGACTGAAAAGTCAAAGGTATGAAATGCTCTAGCCTTTCACCTCTCGAACTTGCGATATGCGAAATCATGAAATAATCTCAACTGTTAGATCGAGGCCAAATATGGACTGTTGATCAGGAACAACGGAGACTCGTGGAGTTGTGAAGTATTGATAAAATTTTGACCTTTGATCCAAGAGGGATGCATGGCAGAAGATTAGAGCATGTTAAAGACTCCATTTCGGGGTTTCGCGAATCGCAACTTGGAGAGGCAAGAAACAATACCACAGGAATTCCAAAATTATGAAATGAGAAATCATGAAATGATCTGAGCTATCAGATCAAGGGTTGATTTGGACCGTTGATCCCACACCATTTCAGAGTTTTGCAGATCGAGAGTTGGAAGCATCAAGAACATTCACCACAGGAATGTCGAAATTGTGATTTGCGAAATCACGAAATGATCTAAGCCGTCAGATCAAGGTTTGATTTGGACCATTGATCCCATGCCATTTCGTAGTCTCATGGATTGGGAGTTGGAAGCGTCAAGAAAATTCACCACAGGAATGTCGAAATCACGATTTGCAAAATCGTGAAATGATTTGAGCCATTGGTTCGAAGAGATCATGGACCATTGATCTGACCCCCTTCGATGTATTGGAGACTAGGATTTCAGTTACCAAGAGATGGAGAAGTCATAGACTCTCAACATCAGGAGTCCCGAAATGCCGAAAAGAAAAATCTCAAAAAACACTTTATGGGCAAGTGCTTGGTCATGGCCATGGTCATATAGAGGAAGGAGCTAGCGCAGAAAAGCTTCGTTTCAGAGTTTCGAAGATCATGAAGTGGACTGGTGAGACACTTGGCCATAGAAAAGCTGAAATGATGAAATACGAAATAAAGGCAAGATTATGAAGATCATTCAATGGTGCAGATGAAACTGAAGGAGATCTGAGGGCTATTATTGCATGACACAATGAAACTGCCAGAAACCAGTGATGAGTTCTACCAGAGGACTCAAAGACACTTCTAGGTGATTGAAAGAGGAGGTGAAGAGTCTCAAGAGATCATCTAGTAGAAAAAAGATTGTTCATGGAGGATACTGACAAGTGGATGAGCATTGAAGTTTGTAACTGAAGCAGAAAGTATAAGCTCAACTATGCCAGAGAAGACGAGGAGTCTCGACTGCCAGAGAGGCTAAGGAATCTTAGCATGACATCTAGTGATGTTGAATGCATGGGCAAACCACCAGAGAAGTTGAAGGGTTACCATGATGATCAAACAAATCACTCAAGATGTGGAAGAGATTAACGTGGTGTGAGAAGGAAGAGGAGGGGGAACATTGCATGCAGAAGGTGCACAAAAGCGATAAGTACACCGCACAGAGAAGTGATGAGGTTTTGTTGTTGAGGTGAAGTAGTGCATGTGTGAAGAAGTAAAGGTGTGGTGCAGCAACTGAAATGAATAGGAAACAAAAGGTGCATTGAATGAGAATGGCACACTGAGCACAAAAGGAAAAAGAATAGAATGGGTAGTGGATGCATGCAGGAAGATAGTGAGGAAGACTGAGTAGCAAAATCTTGTAGAACATTGAAGAGACTGGTAAGCTATTATTGAACACTATATCACTACAATAGGTTTCAATATTTCATATTCATAAACTAGGGTGGAAGGGAGGTGCTAGGGAGGATTGGTGTCCTCAGAGGTTCAAGTGGGTGCTTGAACATAGGGAGTTGTAGCTTCCTTCTAGTTGGTGCTAGAGAAACCAAGGAGTTGGTGCTTCCTTCTAGTTGGTGCTAGAGAAACCAGGGAGTTGGTGCTTCCTTCTAGTGGGTGCTAGAGAAAAACAGAGAGTTGGTGTTCTCAGCAAGTTGCAGCTTGAAAAACAGAGGTTGTAGCCTCACAATGAGTTGGTGATCATATGTATGATAATGTAAAGAATGTAAATAATACTTATCATATAAAGAAGAAGAGGTTTTTACCCTATATGGGTTTGCTCAGGAAATATCTTTCTCTATGTTTCTCATATATGTGACTGATGTTGAATGTGCCATTGTTTATTTCCCTACATTACTGTAATCATCATTGAGTGCCTTGTAAATATTTTAAATGAAGCATAATTGTTTAAGCACGGTAACAACTGATTCACCCCCCCCCCCTCTTAGTTTTCCAACAATTGGTATTAGAGTTGGCCCCTTTTATCTAAGGGTAGATCCTAGAGCTTAAACATGTCAATCCGTGAAGTAAATTCAACCAATAAGGCCCCTTTGTTCAATGGAACAAACTTTGCCTTTTGGAAAGTTAGAATGAGAACCTACATAATGGCTTTAGGTGCAGATGTCTGGGATGTGGTAGATACTGGTTATGTAAAGCCAGTTGTGCTAGCTAATAAGGATGACAAACTAGAATTTAGATTCAATTCTAAGGCTATGAATGATATCTTGAGTGGGCTTGCAGAATAGAATTCGTAAAAGTTATGAACCTAGGAACTGCCAAAGAAATGAGGGACAAACTCATTAGCAGTTATGAGGGTAATGAGAAGGTAAAGGATGCAAAGCTTCAAACTTATAGAATACAGTTTGAACAACTGAAGATGAAGGAAGATGAAACTATTGGAAAATACTTTCTGAGAGTAGAATAAATGGTAAATGCAATGAAGGCACTTGGTGAAACAATTGAGGAACCTTCTTTAGTTCAGAAAATCTTGAGATCTCTTCTAGATAGGTTCAACCCGAAGGTCTCTGTTATAGAAGAACTTAATGATCTAAAAACCTTGGAGTTTGATCAACTTCTAGGAACATTGACTGCATATGAAATAAGAATAGTTAAAGATAAACCCACCTCTAGAGAAGCATCATTTAAAGCAAACAAGAATGAGGATTCTGAGACCGATGAAATTGAAGCAAAATTTGTGAAGAGACTGAAGAAGGGATCAGGCAAATACAAAGGTAAACTTCCTTTCAAATGTTTCAATTGTGGTAGGATAGGTCATTTTGCAAATAAATGTCCCTACAAAGGAAAGAATCAAACATGTGATGATGAGGAGAAGTACAAACATAAAAATTTCTTTAAAGAGGAAAACTTTAAGAAGAAAAGTCTGTGCGTAAACAATGATGATGATCCTTCAGATGATGAAGAAAATGACTCCTCTATTGAAGATAAACTAAATGAATTTATACTTATGTCCAAAGAGGATTATGATCATAAAAGCACAGGGAGTGATGTTAATGAAGAAGAATTTGTGGTTGAAATGGAAGGAGAACTGATCAGTGCACTGGAAGAGATTGACAGACTAAGAATCAAGAATAGAAAGAAAAGATAATTGTTGATACAGTTCGAGAAAGACGGTAAAAAACCTGATGAAGACTTTGTCCTACTAAAAGTAGAATTAGAAGAGGAAAAGAAAATCGAAGACATTTTGAAATGACAGTTATCAGAAAAGAAGGCGAGATGTGAAGTATTAGAAGAAGAAGTAGTGAAAACTAGGAAAGAGATGGAGAAGTTTCAAGCCCTGTATAATCAGAATATGTCAAGTATCAAATCCTTAGAAGAATTAGCCACCATCCTAAATCAGCAAAGGAATCCAAAGTTGAAAACTGGTTTGGGTTATGATCAGGGATCAAGTAGTGGTAAGCCAAGAAACGAAGAACCCATCAAGTTTGTCAAATGTACAACCAATAACAACAACGAACCTGCAGGAACAAAGGAAGAAAATCAATCGCCCAGGACGAGTAAGGTAAAAGATACCATAACTGAATCTGTATAATAAAGAAGTAATGTGCTCACTGTTGAAAGATGTCATCATCCTGGAAGAAATTGATTTGCACAAAGAAGACAACCATTTCCCAGGTACAAAGAATTTTTCCATGGCTATTGTTTCTACTATTCTAACTTTGGTCACAAAGTTGTAAATTGTTCCTTAAGACTTAGACATGAGCAATTAAGATTTCAAAGGAATAAATACTTCCCGCAACAAAGAATGATATAGTCAAGTAATAATCCTTCACAGACTGCAAATTGCCAAATTGAGTCTAGACACATACAACTAAGGAGGTCAAGAAATAATCAACAGTCAATAAGTAGGCAACACTGCAACAATAAGTTTGACCTATTGAATAATGATGTTGAATGCTACACCTATCATAACTTTGTACATAAATCTATTGACTGTCGGTTAAGGAACAATGAATCAGATTCAAAATCCCCTACTGAAAATGTCAAGTTTTGGAAGAAGAAGGAAAGTGACAAGTGTGGATTAGTATTGTCCGCTCAAAGAAAAGTGAACCCTTGGTATATAGACAGTGGATTCTCCAAACACATGACGGGAGACAAAGGAAAGTTTCTATCTCTAAGTGAAAGCAAATCAGGAAACGTAACCTTTGAAATTGATGCTCCAGGGAAAATAAAGGGCAAAGGGATGGTGAGCTTAAGTAATGGAAAAGGAAAAGCCCAAGATGTTCTACTTGTGGATGGGCTGAAACATAATCTGCTCAGTGTAAGTCAAATGTGTGACAGAGGATGCGAAGTGTTGTTCACATCCAAGGACTGCAAGATAAAGTCTGTAAAATCAGGACAAGTGGTGGCCAAAGGCATAAGGACATAAAATAATGTATATGTGCTAAAAGAAAATAGAGAAGAATGTCATCTAAGAAAACATGA
>JASDQU010099889.1:544522-586907 GCA_032191745.1 Picea mariana | reverse complement strand
CTAGGTAGTATTCCTGGAGGATAATGATCCATTGGAAAAATTTTCCATTAATGTTTCTTCGACTAAGCAAGTATTGCATGGGATTGGAATCTTCTACAACCTTGGTAGTTTGAAGCAGGTTATAATGGCGCAGTTTTTGGACTGCGAGGACAACTGTGAGGGTGAGTTTCTCATCGTGATTATATTTCAAGGGTGGCCTTGAAATATTTTTACTGATGTAGTAAATGACATGATCACTCCTGTCACCCCTTAATTAGATGAGGACTCCTGCTAATGAGACGAATTAGGATGACAAGTAGAGGATGTAATCACGGTCATAGTCTAGGGGACTAATCAAAGGGGAATTGGGTAGGGACTCTTTCAAATCATCAAAAGCGGTTTGAGCATGTTCATCCCATCAAAATGGGATATCATGATGCAGTAGAAAGAGGAAACCATGCACGCGAGTGACATAATCTAGGACAAAGCGATGTAAAAAGTTGGTTTTTCCTTGTAGGCTCTACAGTTGGCGTAAATTCCTAGGTGGTGGAATTTTTGTGATAGCTTGGACCTTGAGGGGGTCCACTGTGATGCCGTGTTGGGAGAYAATGAACCCAAGGAGGCGTCCGACTGTGATGTAAAATACACACTTGAGGGGGTTCAAGCAGATATTGTACTGGTGACATCATTGGAAAATTTTGYGTAAGTTGTCTAAATGTTGAGTTCTCTTTTTGGAGCGAGGAGTGAGGTTGTCCAAATAAGAAAGGATGATGCAAGAAATATCATGGAAAACATAGGTCATGGTCCATTGAAATGTAGCACCTGCATTATTGAGTCCAAAAGGAATGACACGATAAGCACAGGTACCCCAAGGGGTAGTAAAATCAATTTTATACTAATCTGGTAGATGGATTTGGATTTGATTGTAGCCAAAGAACCCATCCATAAAGGAGAAGGCCTCATGGCCAGAAAAATCATCGATAATTTGGTCGATGAGGTAGGGACTCTTTCAAATCATCAAAAGCGGTTTGAGCATGTTCATCCCATCAAAATGGGATATCATGATGCAGTAGAAAGAGGAAACCATGCACGCGAGTGACATAATCTAGGACAAAGCGATGTAAAAAGTTGGTTTTTCCTTGTAGGCTCTACAGTTGGCGTAAATTCCTAGGTGGTGGAATTTTTGTGATAGCTTGGACCTTGAGGGGGTCCACTGTGATGCCGTGTTGGGAGACAATGAACCCAAGGAGGCGTCCGACTGTGATGTAAAATACACACTTGAGGGGGTTCAAGCAGATATTGTACTGGTGACATCATTGGAAAATTTTGTGTAAGTTGTCTAAATGTTGAGTTCTCTTTTTGGAGCGAGGAGTGAGGTTGTCCAAATAAGAAAGGATGATGCAAGAAATATCATGGAAAACATAGGTCATGGTCCATTGAAATGTAGCACCTGCATTATTGAGTCCAAAAGGAATGACACGATAAGCACAGGTACCCCAAGGGGTAGTAAAATCAATTTTATACTAATCTGGTAGATGGATTTGGATTTGATTGTAGCCAAAGAACCCATCCATAAAGGACAAGGCCTCATGGCCAGAAAAATCATCGATAATTTGGTCGATGAAATGGGTTGGGAAGTTGTCTTTGGGACAAGCATGGTTGAGATCGTGAAAGTTTGTGTAGACACGAGTAGTTCCCTGTGTTTGGTAATGGGGATGGGGTTGGAGACCCATGAGGTATATGCAATGGGGTTAATGAACCCAATAGTGTGTAACTTTTATCTTTGATAGCCGCATCTTTGGATGGGTTAAAGGGGTGTTGATTTTGACGAATTGGGGCAACATCTGCCTATGTGTCGATGTGATGTTCAACTATAGAAGGATCGAGGTCGAGAATATCAGTATATGACCTCGAAAAAATATCCTAGTATTCCTGAAAGAGAGATTTGTAAGTCATGAGTTATTCAATGGAGCATGCGACGCCAATGATGATTTCTTATATGATTTCTTGTTTGATGGAAATGTTGATTTTGACAGTGGGGGAAATATTGGCCATGTTTCCTTCTTCAAAAGAGTCTAGGGTAGGGATAGGGTTGTTGAACCAGTCTATATGCCCTAATGGAATGAAATCCTTGGTTTCGATTACGCATATGGAGGCTTGGATAGGAGGGTGAAAGGCCTCCTATGAGAGAAAAAGAACTCGGTGATGAAGTACATTCCATGGGAAATAGAGTGTAGCGAGTTCCTTTAGGATATCTTTGTTGCAATGGAAAATGCGAGAATATAGGGGATCCGAGGAGGTGACAGTGGGGACTGTCAAAGTGTGGTTGTCCTCAAGTGGCAAGGACCTAGACGGGACATCACATACAGGGTGCGATGGCTCGCTTGACATAATCCAAATTTCAATACATTGTGGGTGATATACTATGGTGGGGGGAAAGATATCATGTGGGAAATCTACTAGAGAATTGGGAGGATTCAGGGGAATATCCTCAGACGGTCGAATTGTGAACCATGGAGGGATGAGAAGTGACTTAGGTTTAGGGGAGGTAATATTGATAGTATCTAGAGAGTGTGTTACCAGTGGTGAGGTGGTCGTATGAGGTTGAAAAGGGGTTGAATGACGACCTCAGTATGCAACAATCAAAGGACACCGGTATGTGAAGTGAGAAGGTGAGTCACAAAAAGTGCAAGGACATCTCATCCTCTCAAGGACTGATGAAGAGACATAATGGATGTCAGTGACATGAGCATGAGTAAGGGGTGGTGGAGAGGGCTCGTTCTGAGAGGTTTGGCATACTACAGCTAGGTCTAGAGAAATTAAGGTAGAGTTGGTTCACAACCCTTTACTACCTGTAGTGGAGGATGTAGTAGTAGAACTCGACACACTGGGTGAAGCGGCGAGAAATGTGGTTTCTCAAGGGACTTGGATCAGATTGAGTAACTCAAGAAGAGTAGGACATATATTAGTGGTATGTCCCTCTATTTCACATAGTGTGCAAGGAGGTTGAACTTTAGGAAGAAGTAGAGTTGTGGGATATTTCTTCTTTCGTCTGCCCCCATCTCTAGTGACAATGGTGCCAATAGTTGTGGGTGAGAGTGGTGTGGAAGGAGCCTGTACGAGTATCTACATCAGGATTCCCTCTGTTTGGGGAGGGAGAGATGGCTGAGGAACCATCGTGGGTGGATGAAGATACCATACATGGATGGAAAGCACCATGTTTGGAAGGGTAAGCATCGCAACTACCTGGAATGCTTGGACTCCAGGTGGGAGGTAGAAGAAGAGAATTTGAGTAATGGCTTGAGGGATTGTCTCCCAAACTGAGATTTTCCCCTAGAAGGGGGGGAAATCAGGGATAAGTGGTGCAGTGGTGTTCTCAAGGAATTCTTGAGGTAATAGTTCTTCAAATAGTGGAATTTCAAGGTGTGGAGAGGCCTTAATGGGAGGAATAGTGTCTTCAATATCAGTTCCATTAGAAGATACTACACACACTTGTGATGAAGGGTGTAGGAGAGGTGGTGCTCCATCGTATGCCCCTAGCAAGGATGGGTCCTTGAAAATTCCAGGACCCATGTCAATGAGAGAATAAGCATCTAAGCTACTGCGGAAAAGAGGAAGAATGTTATCGATGTTGGCAGAATGGTTAGGCTCATAATGTGTAATTTGGTTAATGGTGACGATTCTCCCGTTATGGGGGAACATCATTGTTCAAAACATATAAGAGGCTATTGATTTCATAGAATAGATGTAGCTACATCCAAAAAAGATGTTGTAATCAAGAGGAGTGTCAATAACTTCAATGTCAATGAGGATGTTCCCCCCCCGAGTTCGATGGGGACATTTTTGAAGAGCCCTTGATGGGATGAGGGTTGACCTTCATAGGCTCTCAGGGTGAAGACGGATGGTACTAGATCAGGGGAGCCAAGTTTTTGCCATAATATTTTGGACATGATGCATGTTGATGCACCTTCATCAATGATAAACTGATGAACTGTGATGTTCTAAATATTAACTAATATTTGGAAAGTTACCAGAGCCAGGAGGTGTGGTTCTCCGCTATCTAGATCAAATGTGATGATTCTAGTATGAGCTAGGTTGACTTCCCCCAAGGTGGAAATAAAGGATTTCCGTTGATTTGGATACGTTTGGAGGACCTCCAATACTGACATGGCACCAGGAGATTGTGGTAAGTCGTCGAATAGGCTATAATTGTGGGCTTCCCTAGCATGAGGGTTATTGGCATTCCATTGCAATGGAATGCGAGTATACGAATGGTTGTCTGGCTGTAGTTGGAGCCACTCTGAGGTGGTTGGAGTATATTCAAGGGGAATGCCGTATTGAAGACTGCGTATTTGAAAAATAATCTCTTCTTCATTGGTGAGAAGGATATTGCTATCAACCAGATTTTCAAGGTGGATGGGTCTTGGGTTTTGATACTGCCCCATTTGTGGTGGGGCGGGGTGTAATACCCCAAGGATGAGCCCCAGTCATTTTATGAATTGTAAACATGTTTTGTATGTTGGTGAGACGATAAATTGTAAGCTAGTAAGCTTATATGTTAATAGGCCAGAGAGACTAAGTGTTAAAAGGCCAAGAGCATGTTTTGTACATGTAAATACTCATAACATTAATATAAAATCATCACTGCGTGTATACTGACCACGAGGAAAGAGTGATGGGGGACTAAGCTTCCATTAGGTAGGGCAGGGGAGGGGGATAAGTGTTTGGGCCTAGGGCTAAGCTAGGGGGCTTACCTATAGAGGAATAATATTTTAATATTAATTCCTAAAGACTAAGGTGGACATGATGAGTGTTTCCCTAAGTTCCTGGAAAGGGGACGTATGCCAACTAGAGTGCATGCAGCCCCAGGAAGATAGGTATCGACCTGGGCTCATGTAGTTAAAACCAAAGAGTCAAACCATGTTGGTGGGGTTCACTTTCCATTCTACCATCCTCCGCCTGAGTTCGTTGGTCATCCTCCACTTGAACCCATTTTGCCTCTCCGTAAACCCGACCTGTGTTGCTTTCCGTGAAGCCCGACCTATCTTGTAATCGCCTTAGTCATGCTGTGTCTTAGCATTGGTTGTTGTTGTTTTCATTTCCCATGCCCATTTCCTGTTGTTGTCTTTCGTTTTCCTGAGGGGTGTTGACCGGTGGTTGTTGTCCTCACCTAGATGGAGCTGAGGAACTGCACATAAGTTATTCTTGATAATCCTTCAGAGTTCGCAAATCAGAATATTTAAAGTGAAGAGAATTGAAAACCTATGAAGCAAGAAATCGTGAAGTGTATCTCAACCATTGGTTGAGGGAGAGATAAGGACTGTCGATTATCTAGGGAGAGTCCAAAATTTCAGCAGTTGGGAGAAATGGGATGTGCTGATGCACAAACTTCCGAAACCTGAAGTTTCAAAGTGAAAGGGTAGGCATGATGGGGTCAAATGATGTCACCAAGGTGAAATGGACTTACCTAGGCATGCCACATGCCACCACCTGAGTTGGTGACATTTGTACTTACGGACCAGAGAGTAAAGAAGTCCAAAAATTCAGAATTCGGGAGATTGGAAGGAAGCAAGCAAAAAATATTCTTGACCTGAAGTCTCGAAGTTCCGAAGCTCCGAAGTCCCAAATCTTGGAAATCTAGAAGCTTCGATGCTGGAAAGGTCCATAGTGGGTGTTAGCCATTGGATGATGGGTAGTCGTGGATGGTTGATCCACCTCACTCCATGAGTTTATTAATTTGAAACTCCGAGAGACTGATGAGATGTACTTTGAAGACTTCTAAAACCTGAAATCACGATAGAGCGCCTATCGAGCTAAGCACTCTGCCACAACCATGGTTGCATGGGTTTGGGGCTAAGATAAAAGGGTTAGTGCCTGAAATTTATTGCATAACAAAGAAGATCTCAAAAAGAAGAGATATGTGGGAGTTCTTGATTGAGCAAGAATTCCAGAGAATGAAATCTGAACATTTTTCTTGAATCAGATTGGTTTTTGAATTTTGTGGGAATTGTTAAGGACCAATGGCCTGGAAAAATTTGGTTGACTGCACATTGTGTTTGCAAGGTTTAACGATTGTCATAACCAAATAGAATTTCCACAGAGTGCAAAGAAATGGAGGAGGCACAATATGCTTCCGGTTCATAAAATGAAGTTAGAGGAATGGATGTTTGTTTGGGAATTGAAGGATCAAACTCCAATGGACATGGAGAACAGATAGATAAGGAGGGAATCATGATGAAAATAATTGAAAGATTGAGAAAAGATGTCCAGACTGACCAAACAGATAACCGAAAGTTCATGAAAGCCAAGGATCAATAAGGAGAATTCAACATAAAGTTGATATAGAGCCTGGAAAGGATAGAAAGGAAATTGGATAAGGTGAGTGACTTCAGTAAATCAGGAAGCCACGGGTTCCCTGATGAGAAGAAGAAATCCAAGAGTGTTGGAAGACACCATCATCACTCTCAAGGATACTCCAAGAGGAGGGCACACAGTAGCTCAAGCCCATCTCCTACCAAAAAACATATGAGATATGGAGTGGATGAACCGAAGGGTGAGATAAACAAGATTAATACTCCTACATTTGATGGGGAGCACCAAAAGGAGGAAGATGTCGAGACATGGTTTCTTGGCACGAGGAAATATTTTCAATTGCATAATTATTCCCCTCATGCTGAAGGGAGAATCACAATGCATCAACTGAAAGGAAAGGCATCCATGTGGTGGGATGAACTTGTACATGTGCAGTACATTAAAGAGAAAGATATTACTTGGAAGGAATTCAAGAAGTATTTCAAAAAGAAATACTTTACTGAGAGATACTATGAAATAAAGATGGAGTTATTTGAACTCAAGCTAGGTAGTATGTCCATCGATGAATATGAATGAAGGTTTTTGGAATTATTGAAGTATGTTCCTTTCATCAAATATGATACCATTAAAATTCACAGGTATCTAAGTGGACTACCATCTTCCATCGGTGCCAAGATCTAGTATGATGATCCTAAGACTATGGAAGAAACCATAAGAAGGGAAAAATTCTTATATGAGCAGCAAGGAGAAAAGCCTATTTTCCGAAAGGCTTGGGAAGACAAGAATAAATTCGAGATGGATTAGAGGAAGAAGGAAACTAAGCCACCCATTTTCAAAAATAGTACTCAAGGAAAACCATCTTTTAGAGATCCCAAGAAGGAAGAAGTAGGTGGATATATGCCAAGAAAACCACCTATGGAATGTTGGGGTTGTAAAGGAAATCATAGGTACAGAGATTTCCCCCACAGAAGTGACAAAGTGAGAATTGTCCACAATGTTCAAAAGACAAAAAAAGTGGAAGACATGGGCAGGAGAATACCAAGGATCTATGCAGCCCTAGACAACAAACAAAATAAGTTTCAATCACATATGATTGAAGTTCAAGGTATGATCAATAACCATGCCTTTACTATTTTAATTGACTCAGGGGCTCGTCATAGTTATATAGATCCTAGAATGGTGGAAATTTTTCATTTTCCAAGAAAAAAGCATGGAAAATCTTGGTTAGTGTAGCTGGATACAAGAACCAAAAGAAAGGTTATTGAGTTAGTTAAGTTCTATCCAGTGAACATGAACAGACTGAGCACAAGGGTTGAATTGAACATTTTACCTTTAGGTTCCTATGACTATCTAATTGGTATGGATTGGTTGGACCAACACCATGCCATCTTAGACTGGCATAACAAGGAAGTCACTTGTCTGGATAAGGAAGGGAATCAAAGAATAGTCCAAGGAATTCCCAGAGAAGTTGTTGTCCGAAAAATCTCAGCAATGCAACTGAAGAAGTTCTACAGGAAAGGTTGTCAATTATTTGCAACCCACATGGAGGAAGCATCTAAGGATAAAGTATCAAATCTTGAGGAACATGCAATATTAAAAGATTTTGAAGAGGTATTCCAGGAGGTACCAAGACTACTGCCAAAGAGAGATATTGACTTCTCTATAAACCTAATGCCTAGAGCAGCTCGAATGTCAAAAAATCCTTATAGAATGAGTATGCCACAACTGAAAGAACTACAATTGTAGCTTGAAGAAATTTTGAAGAGGGGGTATATACACCCAAGTGTTTCACCTTGGGGTGCCTTGATCTTGTTCATTAAAAAGAAATATGGTACGTTGAGATTGTTCATCGATTTCAAACAGATGAACAAAGTAACCATTAAGAAAAAGTATCATTTGCCAAGGATCGACGATCTTTTTGATCAGTTAAAGGATGCCAAGATATTTTCAAAGATAGATCTTAGGTCAGGATATGACTAGGTAAGGATAAGGGATGAAGACATCAACAAGACTACATTCAGAACAAGGTTTGGTCATTATGAATTCACAGTGGTTCCATTTGGGTTAAAAAATGCACCCGTTGTTTTCATGTGTTTAATTGTTGGCCCTTGACCATGTTTTGTTGATATCTGGCCAAGTTTGACCTATTTTTGGACTTTGACAGCCTGTCGAAGGAGGAGTGTAAGATGAAGTAGATATCACGAGATCTCGGTCCCTTTTGGGGATGTGGGAATATGTAACAGGATTGGGATGTCGGCCCATGGGTTTACCCATGTTTAGGCCTATTTTGTATGTATAAACAGATTTATAGGCAATGTAAAAGAGAGAAGAGAAAAAAGGCATCTATGTGATGTTAGTATGTAAGAAGGCTAAGTGCCCAGAGTTGGATCTATGTGATCAGGAATTGTAAGTCTTTGTGCATACTGTGTGAAACTTTTACAAGTCATTGTAGCAAGATTGTGGAAGGCTTAGTGCTAGAATGCAAGGAAGAAGGATCTAGAAAGATGCACAGATCTTCTGTCCTATGCAGAATAAGGGTTTTGAGGCTCTATGTTTGTAACCGATTGACTGAAGACAATAAAGAAGAAGAGTTGGTGGATGTAGCCCCAGGATGGGGGTGAACCACGAAAACACTGTGTTGTTATGCTTTGTGCTTGTCTTAATGTGTTTATGACTCTCTTGCTAAGTGTTTTCATAAAGATAGATAAATTTGTTCATGCTTCATGCTAATTATGTGTAAGAATGTTAGATCTGACTTTTATGAACGTTCTTAGTGCTTGCTTCTGCTAGATCTCATCCATCTGTTTGTGCTAAGTACTTAACTACATTAGATCAGTGTGAATACTACGAAGATTTATTTTATCAATGAAGTAGATATTGATTTCATATTGAGGATTTGACAGTGCTAAGAACTCTATTAAGTATCATAATCACAGATCTGTGTCCTAGCTAAGGTTTTAGACACCTAAGTCTCACAACCACCCCTACCTATACCTTGGGTAAGACTTCATCTACTTCACAGGTGTAGCCGAAAGGGTTGGTAGTTAGGGTTTTGTTGGTGTGCTATTGTAGCATTGAACCCTGGGTCTGCCCCTGTTCCAACAAATGGTTCCATTGCTGGGACAAAAATGTGATTGCTAGGAACTCAGAAAGAAGAAGCTTTGTGCAAAGATTCATCCTGAAGTTGTGAAATCTCCATGCATATATCTGTCTCTCTAGTGTGCAGTATTATACTTGATTTATAGAGATCCATGCTAAAAGAAAGAAGATCGATCTGAAGAAAAGAGGTCAGATCTTAAGGAAAGAAGCAAGATCTGAAAGCTTTGTGCTCTAATAAAGGTAAAAGTAAGAATTTATGGTTAAAAGAGGTAAGATTTGCAAGCTTTGTGCTATGATAAAGGTAAGAATATTGAAAAATTTTAGATCTGGAAGCTTTGTTCTCTGTAGAAGTGAGATAAGTGAAAAGTTTTGTTTCTAGAGTATGGATCTAGGTATGTTTAATAGAGTCTGTCCTAGCTTGAAAACTAGGATATTGATAGATTAAGGAAGATTTGATATTAATAGATCTGACAAGAATAGTGAAAGATATGTTATACCTATGCATAGAAAGAATGTTTGGACTAACAAATGCATGCCGGATCCTAGAAAGAACATGTTGCAGGTTAGCTCTTATGTTCCTAGCGCTCAGTATAGGAGAAGTTGGGGATCATTTAAAAGAAAGAGAGGATTAACCCTCTATTACAGCTGCATAAGACCAGGACATCTTGCTAATGAATGGCCTGGAAGAAGACCTAGTTGTCTTTGTTGCAAAGCTATGGACCATGAAGTGTTGGATTACCCTAGAATGATTACTAAGATTGAAAGAATGAATCTGAACCAAGAAAACCCTAAGGATGATCCAAAGACTATAGAAGAATCCCAGAAAGAATCAAAGAAAGTATTGTTATAGATGAAAGAAACCCTAAATGACCACTGACATATCATCTTATCAAATATCTTCAAAGAAAAAGAATGTATCAAAGAAAGAATAGGAGACTTAGACATTGACTGTGTTCTGGATGAGGAAACATAGGTGAATATCATGACAGAGAGAACTTGGGAAGCTATAGGGAAGCCTAATATGATCCCTTCTGTTAGTTTCTAATTTTGTCTTGGTTTAGTGAGAAACCCTTATCCTAAACCCTTCTTACCCACACTTCATTTTCTATTTCCAGTTGATTTCAATTTTTGTTTTTAGTGTCTTATGGTTTGCATTACAGTTTTTGGATAGTTTATTTAAGTTTGATTTTGAAAAACATGGTTTTAAGACGAGGTGTCACCTTATATGCCTGTTTGAATTTCAAACTTTCAAATTTTTCTAAGTCATTAATAGCGCTACGGGAATAAGGCTATTATCGTAGCGCCAAAATAATCATGACTTGATACGTGCCTGCCATCCAAATTTTGTTGTGATGACATGAATCATGGATTGAGAGTTCACATGTGTCCACGAAAGCTTGGAATCATTTACAGATTCAAACCATTTCATAATCCGACTGTTGTGTACCCACACAAGACTTATTTTAAATCACCAATTCTCAATGATCGTTATATTTTAGCTATTTGATTTTGCTGAATTTAGGCACAGGTATTCACTCAAAGGAACAGTATACACTAATAGATTGCAGGTAGAAAATTTGGAACCTGAGGGGGCTAGTTATAGAATTGTGTTTTGATGGTGCCAAAGAGGAGTGGACAGGTAGTCAGAATAGAATCAGAGGGTGTCAAACTTCTTGAAGCATATCCTTAGATGTCTCAAAGGTTCAGAGACACTAGGTGGTTTGAATTCCTTACCACTTTTCATGGTTAAGATGAGCAAGTCTCCATGGAGTTCACTCTGAATTTTGATGGTCACAAGGTGGAGATCAGTAAGATGTTGATGCTAGTGATAGAGAAGAATATCATGAAGGCTTGCAGGTTGGTGGTTGGAGGAGAAAGATGGTGGAAGAAAGAGAATGTGGTTACAGAGTTTGTAAACCAATTCCTGCTTCCAGATAAGAAAGATATGAATTGGAAAAGGGGAATACCTCGTAGCTGGATTCAACCTGAATGGCACACGAATATGATTGCGATCCACAGGTATATCACCTACGAAGGTAGATTCTCACTGGTCTATATCTACCACATTAGGATACTGATGCATTTAAATGGTGATTACCCTTTAAATCTCCCTTATTTTCTACTCAAAATCTTGACAAATATGTAAAAGAGAGTGCAGTCACTCTCCACTAATGCTAAGAGCAGTTTGTTTCATCAATTCCTAATTAAAACTTTATTCATGTCTTCTTTGAATGAATTACAGAAGCCTTGGAGCTGGATCACACAATATTTAAACCCTAACACTCAATATAATAAACAGAAGAAAGACAAAGGGAGAAAGACCATTACACAGAGCTGAGATATTTCAATCAATGAAACCCTTGTGAAATAGGAGATGCCTGATATCATGGTGACCAAGAAGAGAAAAAGTAAAAGACCTAGGTGGGATTCAGAAATTGAAACATTTTCTGAAGAAGATGTTAAAGGGGAAAATGATTAAGATAAAGATCTTGATACTCAAACTACAGTCAAGAATGAAATGCCATCAACCAATAAAATGGGTGCTGCAATCAAAGGGAAAAGGGTTAAAGGTGTGTCTATATCAAAAAAACCTAGAAGGAATTCTACTAGGGTCACCAATAAGTATAGACTGAAGTCAAAGGCTATGTTTAATCCATCAATCAAAGAAGAAAATGTCATAGTCATAGAAGATGACTCTGAGAATGTTGAAGCAGGTACCAGGAAAAGGGAAAAAAAAACTTCATTGCCTAAGAAACCAGTCAGCAAAGGTAAAAGAATGATTTCACCATCTATAGGACCTATAATGAGAGATTCAACCAGATTAGAAAAATCTAAAGAGATGGCTAAAGGTATCAGTGAAACCCCTGAGGATAAACATGATTACTTTGAAGACTCGGATCGCATATCAGATGTGCATGAAGCTATAGATTCAACAAGTTCTGATGAAGAACATAGCTTGGGATTAGTATCAAAGTACCAAGTTAAAGAAAAAGAACCCAAAGTTGCCTTAAAATTGAATGAACCTGCGCCTCTTGAAGAATTCTCAGTATTCAGAGTTAAAATCAGAACTGATAAAGAAAGGATCAAGGAATTTCAGAAAATAGTAAGACAGTTAAAGAAAGAAAAGGTGCAAATAGAACAATGGAATGCTCACTAGGAAGAAAGGATTCAAGGTTTTAAAAGGAAGAAAAAAGAGCAAAGGGCATTTCTCAAAGAACTCAGGGAGATAAATTTTAGACTCTATTGGCACAATGTCGTGCTTACCACAAAGCTCAAATAGAAAAATGCTAAAGCTATTGCTATGATTATATCCTAAAGGTTACATGGAGATTTGCTACAATCATGATTTAAATGTTTTCCAAGAAATATGGCAAAGCCTATTCATTTTTGGTCAGTGATATGCTAAGACCTTGATTTGTTTGACTAAATCAAACTAATTCCTATTTTGTAGAATCAAATGTAAATGCTGGCAATATTTTGCAATATCAAGCTATTGAGATGTGATCTATTTTGGGATTGTAGAAGATCTTTTTGAGTGAACTACCTTAGTAGATAGATACTATTTCAATCTAGTCATTAAATCTATACTAGATGATAGGATCTGGAAGTTTGATAAATAGTTTAAATAGACAGAGGAAAGACTATGTTCTGGTCGAAAAATTGGAGATCCAAAGGACCCTTTTGTGAAGCTCATTGTAAAAGGCATTTATGTTCAATTTGACACTTAATAGAAAATACATATGGATGGTTAGACCCTCTTTTTCTACTCTGTTATTTCTTTATTCATGTTTGAATTCATTATTCAGATTGCAATGCTTTTTTTATTCTTGACTGTTAATTTATACAGTGAAAACTTTACTGTAGAGATAATTTTTCAAGTTTTGATATCAAGCTGATAGTCTTGTTTATTTATGACATTTTGAGACAAGAATTCATGTGAAGTTAAAAAATTGAAGACTTCATATTCCTTTTCTTAATTGGTGTAATCCATCTATGTGTCCACCTATTATTCAACCAATGGGATATGCTATGTTCTGATCTTGATCTTCATGTTATGTTGTAACCTTGAGCCAGTTTTCAACCACCCTACTAAGAAAAAACCAAATCATAAAACCTTATAAATACTTTTCAATAACGAATGATGCCCTAGCTTGCCCTCTCACAGTCAAGTGCAAATTTAGGGACTAACACCTTCATTAGGAGGAATAGGATTATTCATAGGAAAATTGATAAACATATGTGGGAAGCTCACTCGTGTACCTATGCACATTAATGGAACTTCAACAGAAGAAGATTTTGATATTATTAAATTTATTGAAGACATCGCCTGTTTACCATGTTACTAGCCAGCCCTTGGATTGAAAGAGACCAGTCCAGAAGGAAAGAAGAAGAAGCAGTGTTAGAAAAACAGAAGCAAGAGTTAAAAGAATTCATGACTAGAAGGACCATACATTGGATTGCAGAATAGGAGAACAGATCGAAGCTATTTAACACCAGAGACCCTGATGTCGAAGTCACAAGAAACCTATAAGAACAACAGAATATTGAAGTACTTATCCTAGATAAAGAAAAAGTATTACCCTCGAATCCTAGGAAAGAATCTCAACAACGTGCAATGACTATGTCAAATGAAGATAAGAATTAGAATGTAAAAAGACATACTGAGACAAAGATCACTAGGATGAATGCTAGAAAGCTAAGTAAGAAGAGGGATAATATTGAAAAGTTTCCAAAGCTTCTAGAGGGAACTTTGCAAACGAAAAAATTGCAAAATTGGAGCTTCATCGGGATATCAAAACAACGACTCATGGAACTTTGCCATGGCAAAGAAATATAGCCATTGGGGACATTATAACCATTCGACTGCTGCCTCGAATGGGTGGAAAGGAATTTAAGTCTCGACACCAGAACGTTGGACTACACCATAATGGACTAAATAGAGTTAATGAAGGCTTCATACCCATTGCAAGAGACTCATTCCTAAGTTACCTATTTATCCCATCGCGCCATGCACCGAGAAAACTTTTGCTAATTGAGAATTTGAGCCCACAGACCAATCCAAGTTTATACAGTGTTTTTTTTCTCTTTCTATCTATCTCACTACTGTGCCTAATTTTTTATCTAAACCCACAATTGTTAACCCTTAGTGTGTATGTCGGATGAATTGAGCACCGTAGAGAAATATTTTGAAGAATTTTTGATTGACTTGATGACTGAGAGAGTCATGTTAGAGAGAGGATTATCCATAGGTGTACAAGCATCATCCATGAGATGGTTTCCAACCTCTCTATCAACAGCCCAAGCCAGACCATCCCGACCATCAGATGAGAAGTGAACTAAGCACAGGGATGGTCTCACGAATGCTAAGTTGATTTTGAGCATATTACCTACCTATATACCACCTTTGAGAAGTGTTGTAAACCATGATAGTGTACCTAGATATTTTGAGTATGCCTTGGTCACTATGTACCTCCAGAAGGGGATACGTGTAGTTCCCGCATACCAAGAAAAGATTGCAGCGTTGAAGTTTAGCAACTTCAACCTCGGTGACCCGAAAGTTTACAACATTCTCACCCCACATAAGTACCCGACCCTCAGTCATGGACCCATAAACTCACGCAGTCCACCCTGCTAAACGTTATGAAGATTACACACTTCGGATGACACTAGGAGGTGAATGCATGTGTCAAATTGTGGTTGTCTTGTTACCATGGAGGTTATCTATGGTTGAAGCATTGCATAATAGTGGATCCAATGTTGATAAATCAGATCATCGGGCTTAGTATGAAAGGACCCGATCCACAGGATTTATACCTTGGAAAATCCATGGACCGCGCTCTTGCACAAAGGATCAAGGACACTTACGGTGAAGTCAAGAAGGGAACACGAGGCTACAAGGTAGATTCTATCCAGATCGACGCAGTGTGCCTCGCCTACAAATTGATTGCAGGAAAGTTAGTATGCAAGAATCAACCCACCCAAGTGACTGGTTTTGTAGTCGACCTCACAGGAAAGTGCACAGAGGGCCTACAAATGAATTGGGTGCACTACCTAGTAAACCAATTAGAACTTGACTATAGAGAAGTCTAAGATCAAGGGTACAAATTCCACTTCAACTGGATTTTGATCCTGATCACTTTCATCGCCTGGGAGATGTTGGAAGGTGCAACCTTCCAGGATGTCGAGCCCTTTGAACCATTGGTCGTGAAGTTCAAAACACTGTGGTGTTCAAGAGACATGAATAAACATTGGCAGTCCAATGATTTATTTCATGCATACTACAACCAATTGAAGGTAGCCATACAGTCGGTGCCTCACATAACTATGAATACTTTACACAGGTTCTGACCTTTGATGAAGTTCAACGTGGACCTCCATTTCATTTATACTACAATACGCACTGACGAGCAAAAGAAACAACTTCAGTCCTACTACAATCTAACAGAGGAGGACTTGGAGGAGATCACCAAGGATTGGTCGATGGATCTCCTCATTCCAGCAAACCTTACAGAGATATCTGATATAGACAATCCAAAAACTATGTTGGATACACCCGAACCTAGCAAGAGAAAGAAGACTGAAGAGGTCCATGATTTAGACAGCGTATCCGTGAAGACCGCTTCCATCTCACCCAAGCAAGGAGGTGATGATGTAGAGTTGAATGACACAGAGGTCGAGCAGTATTAGGGTGACAAGTTTGATCCCCTAAAGAAGAGGAAAGGTTCACCTCTGAAACCTTCCTCCTGGAAGAAATCGAAGGCCACTATGATGAAGATGCAGACTGTCCTCACCTATGATGACTTCAAATTTCTTGTAGCAGCCCTGAATGATGCTTCTTTAGAGATAGCAGAGAAAAAAGAAGAAAATAAAGTGGAGTTGTGTGATCGAATCACGACTGAACTCTAAGGATTATATCAAGCCCTACAATGCAGCCACATAGTCTTCACTGTGCTAAGAGAGCCAGAAGTGGGAGATGAGCCAGCTCAAATCCACTAAATAGCTAGTATAGTCAAAGCTCGTCTTCGACGAGCACAAGAGAAAACAACACAATCCACCCAAGATTTGGTACAAGTACAGGGAGTACTTGTAGAACATTGTTGAGCTTCTGAACAGGAAAAGAGCGCTCTCCAAGAAAAGTTAGATGAAGAAAAGGTATAGTTGCAGCAAGCCAAGGAACAATTGCTCATCAAGCAACTCGAAGTAAAGGAAACGGTTAACAAAAGAATTTGCTCTATGATTGTCATAGAATTAAAGGCAGAGGATCAAGTCACGAAGCAAGTAGTGCAACTTGAAGAAGTGATCCAACAACTCCAACAATGCATAACAGATTTGGAGCTACACACTGTGCCAGAGACTCCACAGGAGGTAAGAGACCAATGAGAAGCCACTGCCCACAACGCAGTTGACTGAATGAAGGCCCTTACCTTAGAATGCAATCAATTCGTTGATCCCAGTGCCCATACATATGAGAAACTTAACAATATTAAGACTGCAATATATCAGGCTCTAGTGTTACGAAGCCCCGATTTCAACAAATATTTCTTTCTTTACACTTTTTCCTCTGACCAATCACTAGATATAGTATTGAATCAGAAGGATGATGACAACAACGAGGCCCCAATATCATTCATGAGAAATAATCTCCAAGGGTTCAAACTAAATTACCCTGTTATAGACAAGCAGGATTATGCGGTATACAAGGTAGTGAAACACTTTAGATATTACATCATTAAGAATCGTACCAAAGTCATAGTGCCTCACCCTGTAGTCTGATCCTTATTCGCTCAACATGATATGGGGGAAATAAGAGGAAAATGGATGGAAGTGGTCCAATAATTTGATCTATATATAAAACCTGCTAAACTGGTTAAAGGACAAGGGTTATGCAAACTCCCAGTCGAAGCCCAAGACTAAGTAAATGAAGAGACCAGATGGGAGAATGAATTGGCATTATGGTGTGGTGAAGCTTCATACATCTCCCCAAGGCAAGAGTCTTGGTATGAGAAAGTGAATTATCTCCTTCATCATGGGAATTTCCCAGAAAACCTAAACCCTAGGGAAAGGAGAGCCCTCGTGTTAAAATCCACACAATATCGCCTCATAAATTTGGTGCTCTTCCGTGTTAGTTATGATGGGGTAATTTTAAGATGTCTCGAATGTGAATATGCAGACAAACTTCTGAAAGAGCTTCATGTTAGTCCCACTAGTGGACATTTCACAGGAAACACCAACGCTCATAAAATACTAAGAGCTGGTTATTATTGGCCTACTCTGTTCAAAGACGCTCACACATATGCTAGAAACTGTAAAACTTGTTAAATAAACGTGGGGAGGGAGAAGAGAGTAGTTGTCCCAATCCAACTAGTGGTCGTTTTCAGGCCATTCAAGCAATGGGGGATATATATCATAGGAGAGATTACATCGAGTTCTTCAAAACAATATAGATATATACTAACCACCATAGATTATTTCACGAAATGGGCAGAGGCCATCCCTTTGACTCATGTAAAAAAAAAGGTGGTGATCCAATTCATAGAACAATAGCTGATCAAAAGGTTTGGTATTCTTTTTGTCCTTGTTTTTTGTAACGCCGCTTACTTTTCTTCCACCCTATTAACAGAGTTTTCTCTAGACAAAGGAATCATAATCATATACTTTGCAAACTATTATCCACAGGGAAACAAAGTGGCAGAATCAACCAATAAGAACCTAGTGAGGATATTGAAGAAAATAGTTACAAACAACCAGAGGAATTGGCATAGCTCGCTTCATAATTATTTATGGGATGAAAGAGTAACGCCCAAGGAAGATATAGGAAATTCTCCATATTTTCAGGTATACATACAAGAATCCATTATCCCGAAAGAGCTATATCTTCCATCTCTTCAACTCACTCAGGATTCGAGAGGGCAACCCTCATCAGTCATACCACAAAGAATTGACACCCTACTCATGCTAGAAGAAGAAATGGAGAAATAAAAATCAAAGTTCATATCTCATAAACATATAATGAAAAGGTGGTTTGACAAGCATAAGGCTAAAGAGAAGAATTTTTAAGTAGGGGACTTAGTCTTAAAATGGGATAGAGCAAATGAGTCGAAAGGAAAACATTCTAATTTTCAGAATCTATGGCTCAGACCTTTCCGGGTGGACGAGAAGATTGGGGTAGGCACGTATCGATTGCAGAATCTAAGGGGGGAACCTAATGCCCTCCAAGTGAATGGCCAAGCTCTAAAACAATATTTCCATTAAACAAATATATATATATATATATATATATATATATATATATATATATATTATGTTTTGTGTGTGTATGGTTTTAGCTAGGTCGATTGTGGAATACATTTTTATTTTTTATTTCTTGCTATATTGCTTCTATGATTTTGAATATTGTGTTTATCAATACTGTGGTTGACCTCAATTCATGCGATATGGTGAACTCTATTCCTAACTCATTTCTCACATACAACACAAGAAACATTGGGGAATCTATGGTTGTTTCGAGGAGTTCTCTATCTAACCTATGTAGATGAACAACTTTGGAGAAATGAAGAAGTGTCTGCCTGGTGGTCTGGTGAAAACTTAAGGGAAATATGGTAAGATGGAAAGGACTACACGTACCTCAAAGAAAAAGCTAGCAAAAATTTCACCTCAACCATCTCATTTTGGAAAATAACATACGTCCTCCTCTCCCACTCACTCAGGGAATTCTGCCGAAGTAAAATAAACTATATCAAATGAGTGTACAATAAGAGAGGGTATGCAGATAACTCCACCATGGCTATGGATGCTCTCTGGCAGTGGAGCAAGTTTTGTGGCACCGGGGTGACTCCGTCAGGGCTATGGACGTTCGCTGGAAGCGAAGAAACACCATAGCAAGTGAATAAGGGTAACTAAAAGTCCTAGTGCCATTGAATGATTTACTAGAATCTTGTCAAAAAGGGTGTGATTCAGGGTTACAGGAAACAAATGTTGAATAAAGGTTGAAAACCCCGTAGGCAGGCCCAGATTCATCAACATAGGAATTTCAAATGCTAGGGTAAAAGAGGCTCTGATAAAAACTAGTTAAGTTCCTCACCATATTTTGCATTAGCTGAGCCTGAGGAAGGAACAAAGATTATGATTTCACCCAGTAAGTAGCCATTTGTTGAGCCCTCAACAAACCCTAAAAATCCTATGTCAATATTTTACTTTTTGGGTACCACTTGATCTTTGCACTATCTGATTCAACTTCACTTTGAGAAATGTTTTGTATTTGCCTATTATCTTGACTCTCATTAGATATTCAGGTTTATTTGAATTTATGAAATCCAATGACTTAAAAGGGCTTCACACCTGAATAAAGAATCAATAGACAAAACACTTCACCCAATATGCTCACCCGATGCGCTCAGATTTGACATCGGAAGAAATTCAAAGATGGAAAAGAACCACTTGGGAAACTTTAGTCACCGAGCGTCGATTTCCATCGGTATTGGCAAAAGGAAGTTTTTTTTTTCACGACAAGTATTGTATAAGGATATCATCGATAACCAATCCCCTTTGAAATTAGTGAAAGATGAGGTAAATAGATGTAAACAAAAGAAAAAAAAAAAAACATCACTGATAGTCGATGCCTGACGTGCTTATTGAAATCGGGAAAAAACCTAAAATGATTGCAACAAACATTTTGATCTCACTAAAGGTTATTCTCCATCACCGATCCTCGATGCATTTAAGCATCGAGACTTTTTCGAGGAAGCTAATCCAAATAAAAACACATGATAGGTTTATCGTTGATCATCGACCCTGGATACCTTTTTAGCATCGGCAAGCCAAGTTTTGTTTTAGAACGTACAACTTAAGGAAAGTATCGACTCCAATTAATACAGGTGAATTAGGTCACCCGTCTTCAACGCCACGTGTATTTTCCATATTGGAGAACCATACAGTCTAGTTTTACCCCGATTCATTCTTGGTTCCCTAGGTCTAAGTCACACCTCCAAGTCATCTTTGCCATGAAAAAATTGTATGATGAGATTTATTGATGTCAGAGCTTTTGCGAGGGACATCGACGAAAACGTTCATAGCACATCCCCGATCCCTGATCCACCCACTGAGAAAGAGACATGATTGGACATTTTAGTGTTAGATACGACTATAGTTTGAGCATTTAAGAGGATAATTAATACCAGATCCTGCATGAGTTGCTACCTCATGCGCCAATCAAAATGACCATTGAAAATTATCGATAGAATACATCACCCATGCGCCTCCGGTGTCAACCCATGATGAATTTAAGTTGTAGATATTCAATGACGGATTTGTTTAAATTTCAATCATCACCCAAATTTAATGGTTGATGCGACAAAGTAAGTTATTCCCTGGTTTAAATTCTCTTGATCTGTTGTAAATGGAATCATTCTGTGCAGAAAGAAATTCAGATCATCTGAAGAAGTGAGATGAGTAATTCGAAGGCTGCAAAGATCCTGTGAGTATCAAAATAACTAGATTTTATCAAGATTCACAGGTACATATCCAAGTCTGTAAATTTTACATGGCTAAAAATTATAAGCTGCTTATCCATTTTTGTTCCTTACACAGTCTCTGAAGGTTTATTTTGATTACGGGAATAATTCTTCCAAGAAATCCAACCACTAGATGATTGTCGAGGGCACTGAAGCTGAAAGAACCATATTTAGGTGAAGGCGCCTCTCCTAGGGTCACAAAACAATTGGAATACACTATGAGACCGAAACCTGTCATCAAAACAACAACGAAGAAGGTTTTTATTTAGCCTTAGGCCTTTGGAGATATAGAGGCAAATACAGGGACCAATGTGGCACTACCACATTGAGGAGAGCTCTTTAAAAACATCAGTCGAGAGGAATACTCAGAATATATCCCATACAGTGACCCAAATGTGAGATGGATTGACGATGAGGTGTTTTTGAACATATGACGGTTGTACCTACATATGGTGGCAAGTAAAACCCCCATTTTTCCCTGTATAGAACTCCTGAAGTGGCTCATCGACCACATAGACACAAAAAAGTGATTAATCAATGATGAAAATGGTGGGTATGTTGGGGTGTTCCTTCGGGTAGAAGTCCAGAAATACTACAAACTCTGAGACCCAGATGAGTGGCTAAATACAGATTTTTTCATAAAGTTATACGAGTGCCATGACACCAGCCAGGTTATGGCCTCATGGTGGAGGGAATAAAATAAATACACCAACCAAAGAATTGGCTGATACTATACTGCCAACTTAAAGGATCCATACATATATTTGATGGCTCTTATCTGGCGATTATATGGAGAGAAGGACTGCTCCAAATTTTCAGAGGCATGGATTCCCTTAGCTTACACAGTGGCAATCTACATGAGTATTTTAAACTAGGGAGTGATCATTTCTAAACAACTGAGAATCTGTATCCAAAAATCTCAGACACCGAAGGAAGGATAGGCACTAGTTTTCTACATGGCTTCATATTTCCTTGATGTCACGTGCGCCAAAAACATTTTCGCCAGCATGAATTTAAGCTGGCATGTCATAGAGCTCTCAGTGCACATTATTTCAGCATCCTATGGAAGAACAGGTACAAGAATTCTTACTCTCTCATCTACGATGAATTCATTGTATGAATTTATTTCATTCTATTTAAGAAAGAATTCTTGAGACTATCGACTGCGGCCAAGAAGATGATATAAAAATTAGGCCATTGGTACTTGGATGAGCGTGAAATATACATCAGGGTATTCGAGCCCACCAGAGAGCCACATATCCTACCAGCTCATGTCCTAGACTAGATTATAGTAGGAGAAATATGCTACCATACCATCCTACAAGGCTACAACTCCACCTTGGTCAAGGATAAGAAGCGAGCATTCATTACCTATGGTTTCCATGTAGGTTTCTACTTGCTTAAAGATATAACTCAATTAAAATAAGAAGGGTTGAGCCAGCTTGAGTTCAGGTTCCAGACAGGACGATTCCACAAGCATGATCCGAAGGGCCTGGTCTTGCAACATGCTTCATCGTCCTATTGGTCGTATGCCCATGACAAATTTGAAGATGAAGTCTTCATGAAAAATTCCAAGGACTGGGATGATGTGGTAGCAAGGATGACTGACCCTAAAATGATAAGGTTCAGGGCCATGAGCCTAGATGAGTATGTGATGACCATAGAGAAATCATCTCAAGAGGCCCTCAGAGCCAGAGAAGAAATCAGAGCGGTGGAAGTAACATAGGTTCCCATGGTGGCCCAGGTGTAGGATAGAGGTTTCCCTATGATGCAGGATGCATAAGCAAGGGTATTTCTCATGATAGAATAGGAAAAACAAGTAATTGATCAGTTGGAAGATGACCTAGACCTCATAGGAATGACAGGGTCCCTTGTCGGCAACCTAGATGAAATTTGGGTAGGTCCAAGTAGTCTTGATCTAATAGAAATTGATGAAATCGCCGAGTTAGATAATCCTAAAATTACAACGCCACAAGCCGGATCACCAGGGGATTTTTCAGCTCAGTAGGAGATAGTAAGAACATTGGAGAGAACAAGTGCACCAAACCTCCTCTACGAATTGATAAACATCTATGATGATGAAAAAATTTTGGAGGTATCCCTGGTGACTCCTATGTAGATAACAGAGGAAAAGGAGCCCGAGAAGGCATCTTCCCCAGCTCCCAACACTCATATTCGGAGCCCTTCATAGAATGAGCAAGAGGTTGAAAGTTTCTTAGACACTTAGCTGACTGATGCACCAAATACCCAAGAGGATAGCTCGAAGTATGAACCAGGGTTGGGTGAACAAAAAGAGGAAGCTCCACAGTAGAAAATCAGCATCTCAATAGTTGATTATCAAGTAAGTATAGAGCCTACCCCTGATACTTCAATTTCAACCAGTAATAAACCTCCTGATGAGAAACAAATAGAGGTCGGACCTTCGAAACACATGGAGGAGGTTCAAGAACCCAGTCTTGAACAAATATACACCATCGGGAGCCTAAGAAATATGCTCACCTGGGGAGATAAAAAAATCCCCAAACCCATGGATGAAGTCACTAACATACATTCCATCACCTATGATCAGAAAAGGAAATCTATCATGAAGAAAACCACCAAGAAGAGGAGGATCACTCTATATCACTCCATCTTCATCACCACATAGGAAAAATTGATCAACATCGAGCATTCCAAGACATCTGAACTTACCAGTGCAGGGATGGAAATCACAGATGCCACCCTAGATAGAGAGAAAAGGGATGAAGAGGAATTGGATACTGCTCTGAAGCAATTGGAACATATACGCCACTTGGTGAAGTATTACCAGGACACCACACAGGCTGCGATGTTCCTGATAAGTGAATTCCAGGAGGCCTACAAAATATTTACAGATGAACGGCACCTATTTACTACAAGGATGGTCGAGATTCAAGAAGACACCCTCATGGCACTGGCGACGTGCAAGGATATGGAGAGGCAGTACAAGAAAGCACAACAATCAATGGAAAGGATCGACTATAATAGTGAGATGCAAGAAGGCCAACATGCCGAAGAGCATGACATCTGGGTGCTAAGGGAAAGAAACATCGACTGCATAAGGAAATCGGTCGAATATTGGGTAAAAATGGTGGAGGAACCTCATTGATAAATCCAAGAGAAATGGCTTGAGTGTGATAAAATATGGACCAATATCAACCAGGCAATGAGAGACATCAGCCTCCCCAAATTCAACACACCCGATGACTTTTTTGACTTGCGCGACATAGTCAAATCACATGCTGAACAAGACTCATCATGGGATGTGGAAATAGAAAAGGTGGAAGACATGGTGCCAAGATAGGTTCTGTAGTTCATGGAGCACCCAATCAGATCTCGAGCCATGTTGCAACAGTTAAGTGCCAAGATAGTCAAGTATCAGGCATGGGAAGTAGAGGTAAGAGATATCCTTTTGGCCAAAATCGAACAACATAGATTCATGTATGATAACACATGTGAGGATCTCTTCATCAAGTGGTCGGAGTAAGAGAAGAGTCATCCACTCAAATGAGATCATTTGATCACTCTTTGAAGACTGATAGAGGAAAGTGCCATGTGGTGAGTTTTGTTTTACTTAGCTACACTTTAATAGTTATTTTTAGTTAATAGTATGTTATAAATAGGAGGATCGACCTGTTAGCAAGGGGTCGATGGTTTTTGCAAAGACCCTCGTTTTTGGATTTGTAAAGAACTATTTTGGAGCTGCCTTAATTGAGAAGTCACATTTAGGACTAGAGACAAGTTTTTGTTTTTTTATCAAAAGTGTGTATGATTGGATATGAAGAGAAACTATTTCTGATTTTATCACATGAATGGATGTTGTAACGAGTAAGAAATTAAGACGCTGTTGATAAGCTATCTGATGCAATGTTTTATAGTTCTTATATTTAATGATGAAAATTAAATCGTTGTGTTAATATGTGATCAATGATTAGAGTTAAGAAAACAATTTTTCTTGCCATCGTTTATTGCATGAATGTTTTCTTCTGATAAATTGTATCTCAGCCAATAATTGGAACACCAATAGGTTAATGTATTAGTACTAGGCCTGTGGTACAAAATCATTGTCTTCATGCTAGAGTGAAAGGGTTATCCCAAGCTCATCCTGATCAAGTAGTTAAGCTTTCCCACTTTCTTACCTAGTTGGTTTATATCGGCTTTTATCTTGTATTGATTCCAACTATAAGATAAAATACAAAAAGAGAACGTTTGAACTGAGGGAGAAGCCTTCACAATAAAATGTAAAGCCCATCAATTAATCAACCAAATCGCAAGATCTGGAGAACCATTCCACCATTAAACAGTACAGAGTCTAATTGGGCCTCGGTGGCGGGTTTGGTTCCTGTTGTTGAGTTAAAGGGATTTAGGACCCCTCAACATGTAGATGTCCTAAATTTTGGTTGCTAGGTACCTCGAATAAAGTGATACATTTATATTTTAGGCCTCAGAAATGGGTAACGGGATGGATCCCTTCCAAGAGTTGGGTGACTCAAGGGTGGACGAAAAGAACAACCGGACCTGGGCCTTCAACCCTTCATGGGTATCTCCTTGCCTTATGGTGTAGGAACAATTGAGTTGGAGGATTTGAGAGTTCTGTATTTGTGAACTTATAATGTTTGAAAATGTGAGAACCAAATAACGGGGGGTTATTTGGATGCCTACCCTCGAGATCCTACCATGACTAAAAAATTTCTTTTGGCACCTCCTGTGGAGGAAAACGTAGTGAATTTTTGGAAAAAAAAAAGATGTGGTGGGATGAGAGATTGGGGTTGTGAACCAATCTCGTTTGAATTAATGGGTATGGATAATTTCCAAAATAAGTAGTGGGACATTTTGGAATTCCTTTGGAGAAAACCTACTTCAACCTCCACTATTCAAAGTAGAAATTATGTTAGTGAGGAGTGACTTTCTGTGTGAGCTAGTGAAAAAGTGTGCCAAGTTTTTAATAAGTTAGGTGTGAGATTGCAACATGTGCACTTCTTGTGTTCCTTAAAAATATTTGTTACCTAGCTTACGAAGTGTCATTGGTACAACCTTGTGGAATTTTAAAATCCCTAAAGAACTAGCATGTGGACATATGGGTCCTTTACAAATCCTTTAAACTCCCTAAATGTTGTTTACACTAAGAAAGATTTGAAACTATCCTAGATTGCAAGCATGTGGGCATGTATGGGCCCATTACTTTGATCCTTAAACTTCCCTAGATTGTGATGTAAAATAAGAAAGCAATTTCAAGAAAACATCCTCAGTTTGCAACATGTGGGCATGTATGGGCTAGGGATGATTTTAAGGATGGAAATTTATTTTAAAATGTAGAAACCTTGGCGAATCTTACTAATCCTTCATATGCCAACTATAAATGTTTGGCGATAGTTTTGTAAAAATATTCAAATTTCTAAGGATTTTATATAGTTTTTATAAAATTTTGGCGATTCTTAAGGTAAAATAATTGTATCCTATAGAATTTGGGCAAATCATTTTTAAAATAGCGAATCTCGTTTTTGGAGAAACCATGGAAAATTAGCCCATGAGCGAAATTTAGCCCCTAAAATCATCCCTGGTATGGTCCCTTACAACTTTAAGATGATTTCAAAAGAAACTAAGAGGAACACTAGGGGGGATATGAAATGTCCCTTTAACCACATTTTAGATTCTCAACATCACACTAGGGTGCGATAAAAGAGAATACTCAAGAGTCAAATCTAACTTCTAGTCCCAATGTAAGTGTTTTATGTGTGAAATAAACAACCTCAAATTTAAAATTTTACAAACCAAACAAGCCATCCATGTGGAAACCAAAGAAAAAGACGAGAATATTGGTTCCTTTTACCCCCTAAGTGCCTATGTTTAGCTAAAATTTCATAT
This sequence comes from Picea mariana, assembly GCA_032191745.1. Lineage (NCBI taxonomy): Eukaryota > Viridiplantae > Streptophyta > Pinopsida > Pinales > Pinaceae > Picea > Picea mariana. The sequence goes on along the minus strand of JASDQU010099889.1, from coordinate 560,124 downwards.
GGGAAATGAATCTAAGTGGAGTGCAGCTATCTTTACAACGTGCATAAAAGAAAAAATCTTAAAGCTAGGGGCCTTCAAATCATCATAAAAACCATTGCAATTTTGAAAAATTGGATATGTGTGTGGGTTACAATTCTAATAGATGTGTAGAGGGCGCATAGTGCACAGAGAAAAGAAGTTTGTGGCATGCACAGTGCACATATTTGGGAAGGAAAATCCACACACTTTTTATTACACGTCAGGGGAGAAATTTTTGAGTCAAATACTCCTCCTCCATCTCATAATTTTGCCTTTGACAAGTTGGTCTAGGCTGATTTTGGTATGTGCAAGACAAATTGATTAAAATAAGTGCTTTCTAATCTCAAATAGGGTGGAATTTGATACCGATCCTCAATATGGTTGCCGATATGTTGTGTTGATTTTGTCACTTGGGTGAGAAAAACAACAACACTTGCATGTCTAGATGAGCCTGCTAGACAAGACATAAGTTTGTGAGTGGGTTAAACAATACAAACGCATGTAATAAACAAAGATGAAAACTAAAACAACTAATAAATAAAATTTAGAAAGCATGAGAAAATTAGAACCATAAAAATCAACCAATGACCAAGATAATGCTACCAATGGATCAATAGATTAGTAGGAAAAACACCGTAGAGAAAAACTGAGGACTTATGAGTCCCCTCTTCCTCCTTGGGAGGGATCTTGAGTTCCCTAATGGAGAGATCTTATTACAATGGAAGAAAAATGGCAAATGGTGAAGAAAACCAATGCCTATTCCCTCAATAGTTGAGTGGAATGGCCTATTGCAATGATGCTTGAAGAATCCAAAGAGAAAAGAGGATTCTCAAGGGAGAATTCTTGGCAACATAAAAATACTATGAAGATCTTGATTTCTTAGTGCACCCATGGCTCTTATTTCTAGAATTTCTTCAAGGAAAAATGTAATTGTCTCTTGGTGTGAACAAGAGGCCTTTTAGGGAACCCTATAGTCCTAGACCAACCCCCCATTTGGATTTCGCTCAGATATGAAGGTCAAATCAGGTTGGGAGCTGGTCCATAAGTGGTTGGGGGGCTGGAAAGATCCATAAATGTGTTGTTCATAGAAGTTCGCGGATTGTCTCGTACACAGTCNCCCCCCATTTGGATTTTGCTCAGATATGAAGGTCAAATCAGGTTGGGAGCTGGTCCATAAGTGGTTGGGGGGCTGGAAAGATCCATAAATGTGTTGTTCATAGAAGTTCGCGGATTGTCTCGTACACAGTCGTGCACTTGGCACATTGTGCACTCTAAGTGATTTGTTGGTCTGCGCACTGTGCACATGATTCCTTTGGTGAATTTAGGCATGTCAATTTTTTCCGAATTATATAGTTTTTTCCTTTTGAAATGCATTTCAGTGCTGCAGGTGAACTAATTATTGTTGTCATTGTTGTGTTTCTGTAACTGTTTACGTGCAATGTCGTGGACAATATTTCAGTGATAACAACACTTGTATCCTTTACTTTTGGAGGAGTATCCTAACAAGATACCTTCATTAGCTTTAGAATCAAACTTACCTAAGTTTTCTTCATTTATTTTAATGTAGCATTTGCTTATAAATATTTTGAAGTTCTTTATTGACATTGGTATTCCATGCCATAGCTCATAAGGGGCTTTATTGTTGTTTACTCTTATGTGTGATTTATTGAGAATGTTAATAGCAGTTTGAAGAACTTCTCCCCAAACGATTTTGGGTACTTTTGATTTATCAATCATGGCCCTGGCCATTCCTTGAACTGTTATTTTCATCCTTTCTACTACATTTTTCTGACGGGTTCTGGCAATAACAAATTCTCTCTTGATCCCATGATTTTCAAAATGACTGTTGAATTCATCATATGCAAATTCTCCTCCTTTGTCTAATCTTAGACACTTTATTTTTAATTCCATTTAATTTTATAGCTATGATTTGAAGATTTTAATTTTTTCAAAAGCCTCACATTTATGCTTCAACAATCCATCCCAATTCATTCTAGTATAGTCATCAATCAACAAAATGAAATATCTTTCACCTCGAGGTGACTGTGTACTAGCAGAGCCACAAAGATCTGTATGAATTAGCTCAAGAGGTCAAGTGTGTAAAGTTTTTTAAGCTACACAGAATAAATCTAGCTAGAAAATACCACACATTTGCAAAGATAAATTGAGAAAGAAGAAGCAAGAAAGAAAGAATGGAAGAACTCGCATTAACCGTAATGAATAATGAATAATTTACACATGATATACTCTATATAAATCAACCAATGCGCACTGGAGGAGAATAAAATCCTCCATAGTGGTGTTCTATATTGATCTGGACACACACCAACAGTTACGGGAGTAAACTTCCACCTAGTCTAGTCTCTCAGGAAGTTATGTCAGTGAACTGCCACCTAGCTGAGTTAACTAGTCTACCAATCTCCAATTAACTAACTGAAACATAGTGAAGCGAGGAGGAGATCAGGGAATCATGGGTAATACGTCATTCTGGTGATGATACCAAGGATAATGTGCATTAGCTAGTGATGATCCCAATGTTTCCTGGTGACAAAACCAATGCATCATCTAGACTCCACTCAACTAGTCAAACTGAAGTGAAAATTGAAGAGAATATTCTACCTAGAGAAATATCATTGTTGGGACCCATTATTTATTTTCACCATAGTGATGTTTAGGGGGGGTGTTGGAGCTACTTCACACACACCTAGGATTTATTTTTCCCAAGGTTTTTCCTTGTTTATAATAAACAAGGAAAAACCTTATGAAAAATAAATCCTAGGTGTGTGTGAAGTAACTCCAACACCCCCCCTAAACATCACTATGGTGAAAATAAAGAATGGGTCTTGGAAACAAGGCCATGTTAGGTACCCAAATACAAAACATACACTGAAATAAAGTGAGGAAAGAGGGAAAAATCATGAGAAAAATTCCCCCTCAAGGTACAATGTATGTAAAAAGAAGAACTACAATTGCTAGGAAACTGTGTCCTTCACTCCAAGATGACTTCGTAGAGAATGGAACTCTTGCCTAGTGAAGGTCTTGGTGAATATATATGTTGTATGTTCTGACAAAGGAAATAACTATAGGTCGATGATCCTGCGTGTACTAAGTCCTAGATGTAGTGCATGTGGATCTTAATGTGCTTTGTCCACTGCCTCTGAACTGGTTCTCTGCATAACTTCAGAGTGCTCTGGTTGTCACACTAGATGATGATCGACTGATGAAACTCAATTCCCAAATTAGTGAGAAAATTTTGTAGCCACATATAATGAATGATTATGTAACTACCCCTTTGTGCTCTTCCTCAATTGAAGAAAGAGAAATAGTAGCCTGCTTCTTGGTCAACCAAAATATAGGCCCAAAACCAAGACCAAGTGAGTAACCATATGTGGAATTGCGATCAGTGTTATCGCCAACCCAGTCATAATTAGTGAACCTAATGAGATATAATGTAGATTCTATTGCATAATGAATCCCAAAGGTGATGGTACCTTTTAAGTATCGAAGGATATGCTTTTCAGCCTTCTGATGTAGCTCATGCGGCTCCTACATTAAGCTGGAAACTTTTACGACTACATAGGAGAGGTCTAGTATGGAGTGTGTGAGATACAACAATTTCCCCACTAGTTGTATGTATAGTGTGCTATCAACCAGTGGAGTGTCCCCACCATCCTAGAGTTTTACTCTTGATAGGAAAGAAGTCATAGAAGACTTGCATTCTGTCATGTGAAATATTTCAATGCGATCTAGTGCATACTTGGCCTGAGACAATTTGATGCCTAATGCATCTTGAATGATATCGAGTCCATGGAAGAAGTGTAGTGGAACCATGTACATCATTAAAAACCTTTCATCCAGAATCCTCTTGATTGTAGCAATCGCTAAATTTGAGCAATCGATGATCAACAAATAATCAACATACAAAACTAAGAGTAGAAGTGAATCCGTCGTTCTGAGAATGTAGACATTCGAATCTGATTTACAATGTAAGTTCTGTGACAACAGGTAGGAGTCCATCTTGGCATATCATGCCCTTGGAGCCTGCTCGAGGCCATAAAGATACTTCTTCAGTCGACAGAACAAAGATGAATCTTGCATAAATCCCTGGGGATGCTCCATATATATATCCTCAGAGAGATCACTGTGAAGAAATGCATTATTCACATCCATCTGATGAACCTCCCATCCCTTTGTTGTTGCAATGTGTTATAACCCTAAATTGCACCAGACATGCATACCTGGCACCAGGCCATCTTACCTGTTATCTTTGTCAAGCCATCACTAAAAAACTCTTCTAAAAAACCATTTTTTTGAAGGTGTATGCGCGCTGCACCACTAATGTCCATGCACACACACTTGTTGAACCACTACAACCCACTTACACTCACAAAAAAGAATGAAAAATGAAAATTGCAAAGGGATACGGGTTTTTGGGCCATTACCTAACCATTTGACTACCCATAGCTACTCACCCCAACCACTGCTATCTCTTTTGGCCTATAAAATAAGGTGTTGGGGTCCCATTCCAAAAAGAGGCACAAGAGCATAGAAACTCTGCCCATTTTAGTATTCCCCCTTTGCCCCAATATTTTGCAACCACATTCTGAGTTTGATCCAGAATTCCTTCTTCCTCCATTGCAAACCCTTACCATCCCTAGAGAGAATTGAAGAGGAGAAGAATATGTGAAAGCATTTGGTGCATGGTGAAGAGGAGCCCAGGACCGAGTTCAAGGAGTAGTTTCCGGTCTCATATTGTAAATGACTTTTGTGAGATTAATATAAAGAAATACTTTTTCTGTCCTGCCAAATGATGTCTTAAATTTTTATGATTTGTTTACATTTTTTGTTATGATGTCTAACCCACTAATCCGTATATAGAATGCATGCTTGAAGTTTCTTTTTTGTCTTTTGGTAAATGCAGGTTGGCCTTGGGAGGAGATCTATAGTCAAGAAGAAACTAAGTGCAAAGGGATCGACATCGGATGTAGAGTTTAAGGTATGCCTAATAGATCCCTATACTTTGTCTTTTATGTATGATTGTGAGGTAATGGTAGGATAGTGGTTAAAAAGTAGGAGACTTTAAATGGTTAGATCCGCCTGCACTTTAGAACCCTGGTGTAGTCCGTAGAGGGTTTTTCCTACTATAGAGAATTGGTGACCATACTGGGGAGACCTCTAGGTTTTTTTGGGGATATTCATTTTGGGTGTTTTTAATCAGTTTATTTATTGTTTCTTGAGTTTCTGTAAACTTCTGTGTCTTTAAGGGATTCTGGTCTTCCATACCAGTACTCCTTGCCTGTGCTTGACTGTTGGTTTTTATTATTTTTGAGAAGTTACAGAGGTGTACGTGGCCTGTAGTGGGCCTACATGTGTACATAAGCTCCATGACTTTAGAGAACCCGCGTACATATGCAAGTTGTTGAAATGTCAGTAGTATGCCTGTGTTGAGATTTTTTTTTTAAAGAAGAGGTAGTCATCCTCTTCCCTGTCAGAAGTCACACTTCTCAGTGTTTTTCTTGATCTAGCCTTGGTCTCTGTTATAGTAGACTGTAGCGTAGGTCTGACTGCAACATAGCTTTATTTTTATCAAATATTTCTTGTGTTTTCTTTATTAGGGTTTTTAGACAAGTTTGTGAGTCTATTTTGATCTGCCTACTGGGTATTGTCAGTGATTCCCTGCGATCTATGATGGGACTAAATTCATTTCTTGGTCTTGAATTGTCGTCATTTTTCCCTCTTTTGATTTAGAAGAAGAGAAAGTAATTCATTTTCAAATTTCTTTGTTTTGAAGCATAAAACAATAAAAAAAAATCATTTCTTTTTTTGGTAAAAGTAGTTGAGGTTAGTTTCTTTATTTACCAAGGAAAAAGAAAGTTTTCTTAAGTTATTTATTTGAATGCTTAGGAAATCAAGTAGCTTGTAGTCGAGAAAAATATTTTTTTAAGTTTTTCTTTTCAAAGATCTGAGAAAATTAGTTACGAAAAAGTTAGGTTAAAGAGTTTAAATTGGAAAATCTTTATTTGTCAAGAAGTAGTTTTTTTTCAGTTTCATATTATGCTCTTCTCTTTCATCTCTTAAAGAAAATCACTGGCTTCACTTCCTTTCCCTTTGAATTAATAAATCCATTAAAATTAATGCTTAATTAAAAGTTATTAGACTTTTTGTTTGTAGGGTCCATCAATTTAGTCTAGGCTAGAGCCTTGATTTAGGATTGGAGAGGAAAATATTCAAGGCTACAAAAACAAACATAAGAGTCTGTGCTAGGGAGTGCTTGAAAGTCTAGTAACCATGAAATTTATTTGGGACCCCCCTCTAACACAGGGGCTAAACACGAGGTCGCATGTAGAAAGGTAGCAGAGATAACCCCTTCAAATCTAGACTAAGCGTAGTGGGGAACGCATATAGAGGGCTTATCTTGGGATTCCATTGATCACATTTTCCATGGAGCTTTGTGGGTCTCGAATCCATTTGAGGTCATCAGTCATCTTCCAAAATGATTTATTTTGATACCCTGCTCATTGCGGTCCACTTGACTGTCGACTATACCCGCCTAGTGACTGTTTGTGCACTGAAAACCTAGTTGCCTTTATCTTAGTGACATACACAGGTGACTGTGGGGGTATACCATGGTACCTAGGGTAGACGTAGGGCCATTCTTTGCAGATTGTACTTGGAGGGTGATTCTGTATTCGAGTTTCACTTGCACCGGTAAGTTTCTCTAGTGTTAGATGGTGTAACTATTCTTCCAACTAGCTAGTGATATGCTTGTCTTATCTCATAGGATATTTTTCTAGTGTGTGTTGGTATTTAACGTGAAATATAAATCCCTAGTGTTTCTTTGATATTCTCACACCGTGGAGGATTAGGAGCTCCTCCGGTCACAAAGGCTTCTTGGCCTGCCACTGGTTAATCTGGAGCCACCCCCGCCGCCGCTAAGGTGAAGACTAGACCAGCAAGGGTCTTTTGAGGAGACCAGGCCATGAGAAACTGAGCCTGACTCATATATGAGAGGAGAAAATTTGATTCTAGAGGAACCAAACATTTCTAAGCTCAGAGAAGAAGCTCTTGGTATATATAACCCTTTGATCACTGATCTATCAGTTCCCATTAGCGTACAAGTTAAACCTTATGACCTTCAGGTAGTGTCACAAGCAGCGATGGAGACAAATTCTGCTACTTCTTTAGGGAATCCTCATAATCCCTCTCTGACCATCACTACAAGAGGTTTTTTTCCTCCTAACCAACCATCGTTGGTCTAGAACACCATGGTATCGACCGCCTCTACCTCGGGAAATGGTCTGATTTCTTCTATGGCGGCGATCACTGCTCCTTTCACCTAGAGTGCGATAGGCCCTCCGTTCTCATATAGAAGGTCAAACGCTCTACTCCACTCCTACTCCACTCTACATAATTTAGGTATAGGGGTAGGGAGCTCAAACAATCCTCTGCAAGGATCCATGGGGGGCACTTCATCTCCCTATAATTCTTTCCCTTACAGAGGGGGTCATATACCTCCTTCATCCCCTTCGCTTGGTTGTGCTCACCAGCACTCCACCGGGCTGAACATAACCTATAACTCATTTGGAGCAGGTATTCAAGGACTTAATTATTATAGCATGCTAGTAGGTTTGACACCATTCTCTTTGTTTGACGTGTTTGGTAACAATGCATTCTCATTAGCTACTGTTTCGGCCAGGGGAAACCCCAGTTATGGACAACAAAATCCTGTCGAGGGTAATATTCCTACATAGGGGGGAAACTTAGGAATTCCTTCCTCACAAGGACTTTGGAATCAATGGTAGGGATCAGTTCCCTCATCAGGGATGTTGATCGGGGGCAACCCCTTCCATAGCCAATGGAAACCCGAGAAAGGCTTAAGATTTATGCCTGTTGGATTGGTAGGGGGCAACCCTTCCCAAAATCCTTGGAATACAATGCAAGCCAAACCTTTTACGTCTTATTAAGGGAATCAGCCGATGATGTCTCAACACGTGTAGAATATGTACACTGGTCACAACCATTGTTATTACTAGAACCCATTCCAACAACCTAACTTTTCCTTGCAACCTCGTGCTAGCCAAACTCTAGGCTCCTTTTTTCCTGGTTATAATCAACAACCCAAATTACTATTTCTAGCAACTTTGCACTTGCTAGACTTGACAAGGTTATTAAACAACCCCATCTATCATGATCCGTATTGGCCTCCCATGCCAACCAAGTTGACTTCAGACATTCCAAAGTTCAAAACTAAGCCTAATGAAGATCCAGGCGATCATGTGACTACATTCCATTTATGGTGCTCGTCCAACTCTTTGAGAGATGACTCCATTTAGTTGTGTTTGTTTCAACACACTCTCATAGGGAGTGCTGTGAAATGGTACATCGACCTCGACCACTCAAGATACTCTACCTTTGGTGAATTGGCAATGGATTTCTTAAGCCATTTTCAATTACCTGTGAGACACGACACCGACACCGAGTTGTTGGCCAAATTTGAGCAGACAAAGGTGGACCATATCTCATATCAAATCCGAGAATGGAGATGCTAGAAGAGTTTGATAAAAGTACCAGTCCCACCAACATTCCTGCTTGAGTAGTTCCTTAAGTCTTTGGTACCATAGTTATCTAAAGGCATTGCAACGTCAGGGGTCTTTTCAGAATAAGAAGCGATAATGAGATCTCAACAGCTAGAGATGATTTACTCTTAGTCTGGTTTACTTTATGAAGTTTTTCCAAATGCACCGTGGTCGATACTTGACAAGAGAAGACAAAGATTTGGACCACATGTTGATGGTATTGTTGGTTCAGCACAAATGAAGCCCACCGATCATATATCAAATCAATTGCAGAAATTTTCAATACAACAGACAACGACTAGAAAGACCACTGGTTCAGCTTCTCCCCCTACTCAAATGTTAGATGTACACAGTGTGCAATTGACAAACATGAAGGCCACCCAATAGCTTGACAGAACGAAGAAATAATGAAAGAAGAGTAAGGGGGATAAGAAACCTACCAATAATGTTGGTGGGGGAAACATAGAAAAGAATAAGTCAAAGTATCCATGTAATCTTTGCACGAAATACCATCCAACTCACTAGTGGCCTCATCTTGCGGAGTCCCAGAAGTTATTGGMAGAACAACAACATGTCGTGTTAACGAACCCATTTCCACAAGAGAAGAATTTAACTCAAGCTTCTTTGAGCGCAGAATGGGGTAGTCAGGGACCCCCTCCATCTTTGAGTAATCCTTCATCTGCAATGTGTACATGATGAAAGGTAGTGTTGATATAACAACTAGGACATGTGACTACGGAATTCCAAACACCTTTGAGAAGGGTAAAGAAGACGAAAACCCACCTCTTCCTCTCTGGATTGAGAAAATGTTGGGAGAAACAATGACACACATCCCAAAAGGTGTGTTCAACAAATATTTCCACAATCCAAACACAAGGGCCACCCAAAACTACTCTATGGTGGAGGATTTGTCTCAAACCCCTTATGCAATGTCTTCTTTGGAAGTCCTTTAGAGCTGCCCCTTCTAGAGAAAGGCTCTGCTAGCTGCCTTAGGATATGCTGAGACTTGTAATCCAAGAATGATAATGCTTGATACAACCGACTTAAAACCTCGTCTCCCTTACCATGTGGCATTTCAGATAGTAGTGGATTACACCATGAAAATTTTTACTTGAAACATTTTTCCCATGGTGGTTGATGAGGGTGCCTCGACATGCATGATTTCTTTGGCTGTTGGAAGGCCATTGGCCAACCCGTTTTATCTCCATCACCTACTCTTCTTACTACTTCCGATGGTCATTCATTCTGACTACATGGAATCATCCCCTCTTTCCCCATGCAGTTAGGAGGGAAGACCATGTGCATCGAAGTTGAAGTGGTCGATTTGTCTCTCGACTACAATCTCTTGTTAAGAAGGACTTGGACCTATTATATGCAAGCAGTGGTCGCGAAATTTTTCTGGGTCTTCTTGTTTCCACATGAGGTTTGGATCATGTCGATTGATCAATTATCCTTCTCCCGTCCTGACCCTTCATCGGGGGTATCCACGGTCCCAATGATTGATAACTCTCATCCCAACATCGTCAACATAGGGGTTGGTTTGTGCCCACCTTTGATGGGTACTTTCTATTACCCGCCTCCGACCGGCAATGTCTAGTACATATCGGCTTTCCTCGACCAGCCTAGGGTTGAAATATTTCGAATCCCATCATTTCGCATGACATCCACCGACCCCGATCTGACTCTCACACAGGAGTTAGATCTAGTTCTAGAGCCTGTTTGGGATCAAGGTTCCCTCGCTGATACTGATTCTTTAGACTTAGTCTTTCCCTCAGACGAGGCGATTATTGATGCAATGACTAGTCTAGAAAAACCCTGGGATGATCTCCATCACAAATCTTATTTTCTTCGAGAGTTAAGAAGAATTGAAGCAGGAGAATTCACTCTGACGATGACTGGAGATAGGGCTTGTCCTATCAATCCTTTGGCTATGCACACTATTTACGTTGAAGGAAATATGGAAACCATCGTTAAAACGATACCTATTGATATCTTTGGAACCCATGGCATCATGGAGAATGTCTTCGTTGGAGTGGACTGCTCTCCCGAGGAGATTCAAATCTACAAGGATTTATTTAAATAATTTCACGACGTGTTTTCCTAGTCTTATGAGGAAATTCCAGGCATAGATCCAAGAATCGTTGAACATGCAATCATGACATTTCCTGACACTAAGCCGAACTGGAAAAAGCTTCATCCATTTAATCTTAGGAAAGCATCAGTTATTAAGGCTGAAGTAGAGAAACTAATCAAATTTGGTTTCATCTACCCCATTCAATTGACTCAATGGGTGTCAAATCCCATGCCAGTCAACAAAAAACAAGGTACGATTCATGTATGTATGGACTTCCATGATTTGAACAAGGCTTGTCCAAAGGATAATTTCCCCATGCCATTTATTAACAAGATAGTCGATGAATGCACAGGTTGTGAGGTCTTTTCTTTCATGGATGTTTTTTTGGGATACAATCAGATACATATCAAACTCGAATACCAACACAAAACCTCTTTCATTTGTCCATGGGGTACATTCACTTATCAGAAGATGCCTTTTGGTCTGAAAAATGTTGGAGCTACTTTTCAATGGGCCATTTCTTTTTCTTTCAATGATCTGAAAGACATAGTTGAGGCTTAACTTGTTGATTTAGCATCACGATCTCATAAGAGAGATGATCATCCCACGCACCTTCGACTCATATTTGAGTGATGTCGCTACTACCAGATTCACTTGAATCTAAACAAATGCAGTTTTTGCATAACAGCAGGTCGTCTGCTAGGTTTCATAGTTTCAACAACAAGGATCATGGTCGATCCTCTAAAGGTTGAGGCGATAATTTAGTTTCCTCCCCCATGCACAGTCCCTCAACTTTAGAGTTTACAGGGCAAAGGAAACTTTTTACGGCATTTCATCGCAAACTATGCCGAGATCACAAAGGGTTTCATGCATTTACTAAAGAAGGATGTTCCTTTTCATTGGAGCGAACCCGCTAAATGCTCTTTTGAAGCGTTGAAATGTGCCCTCACGTCTGCCCCTGTACTTCGGCCACTCAATTATAATAAATATTTATTACTATAATTGGACACTGCGGATTCGACCATCATTATGGTCTTGGTTCAAGAGAATGATTTTCTTTAAGAATACGTGATTTATTACCTGAGCCAAGGTCTGATTGGACCAGAACTCAATTATTCCCACATTAAAAAACTTGCGTTGGCAGCAGTTCATGTTGTCCAGTGGTTTTGTCATTACATCTTGTTTTGCAAGACCATCGTCATTACCATTGTGAATCTATTTCAATACGTGTAATTAGTGGAAAGATCATTAGATGGATAGTTATCCTCCAGGAATTTGACTTGTATTTTGTTTCGGCGAAATCCAAAAAGTTGTTGGTCTTCGTGGAACTCATCTCAGAACTTTCGGTCCAATCAGGTGATGTTATACCCGAGGAGTCGCCTATCAAAGGAGACATGTTTTTTATTGCATCTTTGGACCCCTAGTACGGAGATATACTAGTCTATATATAGAATTTGAAATTCCCCACCTCTGCTTTTTGTGATGAGAGTTGTTGTATATGCCATCAGGCCAAGAACTATCTCATACTCAAGGAAACTTTGTATCGTCGAGGTGTAGATTGCATCCTTTTCCAGTATCTCACTCATGAAGAAATGAAAATCATTCTTAATGATTGCCACACCAGATCATATGGTGGTCAATTGTCTGAGTTGGAAACAACCCAAAAGATTCTACGAGCCGGTTACTTTTGACTGACATTAATCAAATATTGTGTTGAATCGATCAAGAAGTGCCACCCATGTTATATCTTCTCTTAGAAGATGAGGGAACACCTCGCTTCCATGTTTCTCGTCATCATAGTTGGTCCCTTCACCAAGTGGGGGATTGATTACGCTACATGCAATCCCCCTTTAGTAAGGGGGTATTGTTATATCATCGTAGCAGTATAATACTTCACAAAGTGGGTCAAGGATATGCCAAAGTTTAAAGATGATGGTGAGACAACAACTCTCTTTTTTGTTTAACCAAATAATATAAAGGTTCGGTGTCCCGAGAGAGATTGTCATTGATCATGGCAGTCAATTTCAGAATAAACTGATGTTCAAGTTAATGTCAAAGCTTGGGTTGAGGAAAGAACATTCATCACCCTACTACCCATAAGAGAATGGTCAGGTGGAAGTTGTGAATAAGTCCCTTAAGACTATTCTACAACGAATGATCAATTTGGCCAATTCAAATTGGCATTTGATGTTGTACTCAACATTATGGGCCTACCGAATGTCTGTTAAGACTGCAGCCGATTTCTCACATTTTCAACTTGTTTACGGGCTAGAAGAAGTCTTTCCTATAGAATGTCAGATCTCATCTCTAAAGTTGGTAGTATAGTTATTTCTAGATACTTCACCACTTGAAGAGCATTTATTATATCTTGAGCATATCGATGAGCAGCATCATGATGCAGCCTTGGCTAACAAGGCTCACAAAAAAAATTTCAAGTGTCAGTATGATCGGTCTATTTGTCCTCAAATTTTCTCTGAAGGTGACCTTGTCCTAGTCTATGACCAAGACAAGGATCCCCTAGGGGTCGGCAAGTTCAAACCCATGTGGTTCATACCTTTCATCCTAAGGAGGTTCTAAAGAAGGGAACTTATAATTTGGTGGAATTTGAGGGAAATTATTTGGCAGAGCCTAGAAATTGGCTCTACCTCAAGAAGTATTACTCGTAGGTGGGTCACCTTGGGTGACTTCTTGTACATATGTATAATTCTTATACATTTTTATTTTTATTTTTGTCTTTTGGTTTTATGGACGTGAAATTTTTTTTATGTCATATTTTTCACCATGGTAGATGCCAAGTGAATCAGAGGTATTCATTGGGTTTGTGGACGGTGCTAATCGACACACTCGGAGGCTTTCTTCCGCATCTTGGGTGATTTTCACACCTCAAGGCTAGTTTCTATCTTCAGGAGGTATCTGTTTAGGAGACGCCACAAAMAATGTTTCTGAATACAACGCAATCTTAGAGTTTCTTCATGATGCTTTTTCACATGGTATCTCTCACCTCTGAGTCTACTTAGAAGCTCAACTGGTTGTGTCCCAATTAAATGGGGTTTATYGCGTTTATGATCCTACTCTACACCGATGGTTCCTTAGGGTACATCTCTTAGAATGAAGCTTTGATTACATTACGTATATCCATGTTCCTAGGAGATTGAATCAAATCACAGATACTCTAGATAATCATGTATTAGATTGGCATATTGCACACATGTAAGAAAAATTACACACATGCACATGTAAATACATTTGTAAAATAAATGTAATCCATAAGACTTAAAAATATGTAAATACAGATATATATATCGAAAATATCAGAGTACATAGGTGGGTGCATGCGCCTCAAAAATATGTCTAGTAAGAGTCACGGGGCTTATGCCCTCAAAAATATACTAAAGGTGCCCTCGACATGTTAGTAGTCTAACCTAACTAAGGGTGGGGCTTGTTGGCCCTACTGTAGTATACAATGACATTTTCCAAACGCTGGAAGAGTTGGACCTAGGTCCGTGACACCCCAACTACATGAGGTTGCATTGATAGTGGGAGATCCTCGATCTCTGTCATAGGGAATATACAAGTGAGCGTGGCGAGGTTCCACTCCACCTGTCTCAATACTCTCTCAGCCTCTCCAACTAGAGGCCTCCCCGCTACTGCTACTAGTCTGGTGGCTGTTGCTGGTCCTGCCTCTAGTCAAGGATGCCTCCTTGTCCTTGAGAAGTTTGCTGGACACACTGGTCCCACATCTGTACATAACAGATACATAGTTGTTAGATACTCTGGTACACATAAAAATGATATATATATATATATATATATATATATATAAAGAAATAAAAGTTAAATAACTTTGAAAAACAAACATACCTAGCTCTCCTCGTTCTACTCTGAGAGGTACAAGCATATTAGGATCCCTGGAGAAGTCGATCCCAACATAGGGGTAATCCTCTATAGCTGAAATCTTTCGAGACCACCAGTCAAAACATTTATCATCGAAGGCCTCAATGGTCCTCCCTCCCCCCTGTCGCGGAAATAATGTCGCCCATCTGCATAATGCTGGGAGAGAGGCCATGTGCCCTCGTATCATCTCTCGAGGACTGAGACTAGGTACCCTCTTGAAGAAAAAGGAACATAAAATAGTCTTGAACCTAAAGTTTTGGTGTTCCCGTATCCGACACTCTGTTAGCTATCTCTTTATGCAATCCAACATGGTTGTACTCCAGTCAAAAATCTATGCATTTAAGAACTGCACTGCACAATGCATGTGTGCCCAAGAGGCTTGATGTAAAGTTGTGGATCTAGTGATCCACCCAATGAGTAGAACTATCACTTTCAGTAATAGGCTATTGATCTTGTGTATAGGCACCTGAGAACCTACTTTCTTAGTACCAGCCTCGCAATGGAGTCCAATCAACTCCTCAATATTGTGAGGCTCGGGGAGAAAAGTACGCAAGTTGACTGAATCACCTCTCCTTGAGAGACTAGTCAGGAAGTAAATGTCTTCATTCGTTGGAGTCAATGACTTCCCCTTGAGCATAAATGCCTCAGCGTCAGGATGCCAATAATCTATTAAAGCATTCAACAGCCTGGGTTGTGCCCCCATGAATGAACACTGGAAGAATTTTAACAACCCACATTGTGATAAAACAATGACAACAAAAGGGTATTCTAAGACCAAAAAATCAATTTCCTCATGCTCCCTCTCTCTCCAATGAACATACATCCTACAAAATGACAAATTCATGGGGATTTAACTCCTGCTTTTTATTTTTTCCACTTACTAGAGGGTGTGCGCGAGATGCCTTGGAGACAGTCGTGTGTCTACGCGGGCAAATTATCTTCTACCCATGTGCACATGCAGGTTGTGCTTGGACATCATATGTACACATAGGTCCAACCTCTTTAAAGGTCAGTGCCCCCCCCCCAAAAAAAAAAAAATG
>JASDQU010099889.1:529153-542051 GCA_032191745.1 Picea mariana | reverse complement strand
CCCATATCCCCTCACTCCTCTCCAGAAGGTACAAGCATGTCAAGATCTCTAGAAAAGTTGATTCCGACATATGGGTAGTCCTCTATGGTCGGAATCTATCGTACCCACTAGGAAAAAAACTTGTCATCGAAGGCCTCGATAGTCCTCCCTCCCCCTGTCGCAGTAACAACATCATCCACCTGCATAGCACTGGGAGAGAGGCCTCGTGCCCCCGTATCGTCTCTCTAGGACTGAGAATGGGTACCCTCTCAAAGAAAAAGGAACAAAAAACTTTCCCAAACCCGAAGTTTCTATGTCTCTGCATACGACACTTTGTTAACTGCCTCTTCATGCAATCTAGTAAGGTGGTGCTCTAGTCGAAAATTTGTGAATTTAAGCACTGAAACGCACAATTCATGTGCACCCGGGAAGCCTGATGTAAAGTTGTGGCTCCAGTGATCCACCCAATGAGAAAAACTATCACTTTCGATGATAGGTTTGAAATCTTGTTTATCGGCACCTAAGTGCCCACTTTGTCTGTGTCGGCTTCACTATGGATTCCAATCAACTCCGCTATGTTGTGAGACCCAGAGGGAAAAGTGTGAAAGTTGAATAGTTCCCATGTCCTTGAGAGGCCAGTCAGAAAATAGATATCTTTAGTCGTTGGAGTCGACGACTGTCCCTCAAGCATGAATGCCTCTACATCAGGACGCCAGTAATCTACCAAGGCGTTCAACAGCCAGGGTTGTTCCCGCATGAATGGACATTGGAGTAATTTCAACAAACCACATTGAGCCAATGCGGTGGTCACATCAGGGTCCTCTCCGACCAAAAAATCAATGTCCTCATACTCCCTCTCTCTCCAATGAACGTACATCCTGCAATTGACAAGTTCATGGGGGATTAACTCTTGCATCTTTTAAATTTTTCCACATGTCGGAGGGTATACGTGGGCATATGCTGGCTGTCATAGGATAGCCCACGTATACGTAGGGACAACCTTATTAAAGGCCAACACCCCCCCAAAAAACAAAACGAAATGCACAAAGGAAGAATTGAAATGCAGGAGGGGCTAGTATGTATTTACTTGGTCCAAGAGGAAATTCGTTTCGTCCACTGAAGCTCCCGAAATCAACTCTTTTGACAAAGGGGTGTTTTTGGCTTCTTAGTCAATTTCTCAATTAACAATGGTGATAATGAGCTACTAGCTTCTATTTATAGACTTTTTGGCCCCTTTTTGTCATTTTTTGGACCCCTTTGTCGTTTTTTCTAGCCTGAAAATCATTTAGTATGGTTCAAGAGTTTCTTATGGAATGTTACGATAGGGTTACCTTGGGTTTTGGGAAACTTTTTGGATATTTGGGTCATTTTAAAGGTCCTTTGGTAAAAAGTCATTTTTCCAATGTGTTGCATCTAAGTTAGGATTCCACCTCCACTTTCTATACTTCGTTGTCTTTGTTTCTTTGCCATAGGATTGACCCCACCAAGTTGTGACACATAACCATCATTGTTTCTTTAGAAGTGTCGTAATTTAGTGGTAGAGCCTCCCCCTTGATGGATGCCCTAGGTAGATCTTGGTTGCATTTTCTCGCGTCCATGTCGTCATTAATGACTATAGGCTCGGGAGTCCTTGTTAGTCTTATCCTAATTACAATCTTGAGCCTCATCTGCTTGATTCATCATCACTCTTGACCTCACCCTCGGGACTCCCAAATAGTGAAGGGCCTTATTTTAAGCCCTTTTCAGACCCTCTAAACATGAAAATATTGTCGAGCGATCTTGTTTCCCTTCATGCTCTCTAAACTGAAATTTGAAGGCATGTCTGTCAGGCGGTAGTTTACCCCTTTTTTGATCCAGATGGTCAACTATACGAACAAAGGTATACTCTAGGAGCCTCGGTTCTCTAGAAGATTATTCTCGGGTATAATTTTAACCCTTTTTTAAGCCCGAGGGACTAAATTTAGGAAAAAGGAACCCCCACAGAGTCCATAGTTAATCTCTTTTTAGACTCCATAAAAGTGAAAATATTGTCGAGTGACCTTGTTCCTTCACACTCGTTAAATTGGTCCAGAAGAACATCATGTATGGAGTCCATAGTTAAGCCCTTTTCAAACTCCTTAAAAATGAAAAGATTGTCGAGTGATATTGTCTTTGTCACACTCCTTAAAAAGGTTTTTAATATACGTATTTTCAGTTCTAGTTTACCCCTTTTTCGAACTGACTAGACGACCTTTGAAAAAGGTACCCCAATGGAGTCTCCTTTTACATTTTTTTAGACTCTCTAAAAGTGAAAAATCATCGAGATTACCTTCTCTGGGCTCATTAAAATTACATCGAAGGACGTTATCATTGTGTGTTGTTAATCACATTTTCATTCCTGCATCTTTGGCCTGATGTCAACTCCATGTTTCCCTCAACTGAACCATCTGAAGCATGCCTTATATGCAAGCCTTGTAGCACTTTGTCTCTGCGTCTTGACACCTTGACCCATGCAGGGATTTTCCCGAGTGTCCTTTTCCTGCATATGTCTCCTTTCTCTGGGCATTAGTGTGTTCCTTGTGCTTGGAATTAGTATGTTTTGCAACACTTGTTCCCCCTTTGTAACATAGCATTATTTTATTCTTTTTCAAGCTTCCCAGAAATTATTGAAAAAGACAAAAAAATCAAATATACCCCAAAAAGAGGAAGGGAAAAGTATTTTCTTTTTGGCATCACATGAGTCGCCCTTGGAAAAATCACATCCTTTTGTTTGTTCGTCAAGCTCTGGGATTTAATATGACCTTAGGAAGATGTTATTTCTACATAGAGCTGTGTCCTCATCTGTTTGGTTATTCTTCCAAACATATGGAGAGTTTGTGTTGCCTCCTACATCGTGAACATATGTCAATATCATGCTGCCTGAGTCTCATCATTTTTCATGCTATTTTCCAAGGGAAGTTTTTACCAAGCTTGAGTCGGCCCTTCTACAGTTTGTCTCTTGACCTCATGCCTGGCCATCCCAAAAATACCAATCAAGTCTTTGTTCGAAATCAATGAAGCCATCAACCTGAACATCAAGATCATCTAGTCAGTTCCCGACGAGCCATCGAAGACCTCTGGGTAGTGAATTCGTACACTCATATTACACTCCTACCCGAGTTATGAAGATTTTGAAGTTGTTGCTTGAGATCTGAAGGCCTCATCTATAGCCATCAAGAATCATTAGCTTCTTGAAGATGGATACTATACATGTATATATTTTTTATTTCAAGATGTAGATCTGCTATGTATTGCTCGCGGATACACTTTATATAGTTATATAACATGGATCTGCAGTGTATTTGATTGGCAACCATGATTTTATTTCATTCTGAGCATGGGTATTCTCGCCTCGGTGAGACAATTGTTATTTTGTAGATGGAACCTCCCGAACTCTGGTCCCTGGGATCACTTGCTTCGTATGTTGGTGAAGATTGGTAATGTATTTCAGACATCAGATGCTCTTCTGACCTCACACATTAGGGGGCATCTATTGTAACCCTAATTTTCACTAGACATGCATACCTGGCATCAAGCCATCTCACTTTCCATTTTTTCCAAGCCACCCTTGAACAACTCTTCTAAAAACCATCCTTTTGAAGATGTGCACACCCTGCACCACTGCTTCCCACGTATTAATGCTAGCTAACCCATTACAGCCCGTGTATACTAACAAAAGCATAAAAAATAGAAATTTGCAGATAGAATACAGATTTTCGGGTAATTGCCTAAACTGTTTGACCACCCATAGCTGGTCAAATAACCGGATAACTACCCTCTTTTAGCCTATAAAAGAAGAGGTAGGGGTCCCATTTCAAGAGAGAAAATAAGAGCAAAGAAACTCTACCCTTTTTTGTATTCCCCTTGCCCCAATATTTTGCAACCATTTTGTGAGAATTGAAGAAGAGAAACATATGTGGAAGTAGTTGGTGCACAATTGAAGAGGATCCCAATATCAGATTCGAGGAGAAGTAGTCGATCTCACCATTGTAAGTGACTTTTGTGAGGTTAATAAAAAGAATTACTTTTGTCGTCCCGCCATACGAGGTGTTCAATATTCAGTTTTGATTTATATTTTATTAGAACATCTAACCCACTAATTTATATATAATATGCATGTTCGTAGTTCTTTGTTTGCCTGTTTGTGAATGCAGGTTGGCTTTGGGAGGAGACTTGCAGTCGAGGAGCAACCGAATGCGAAAGGATTGACACCAAACACGGAGATCAAGGTAGAGTTATCGGATCCTTTTATCCTTTTGTTTTATGCATGAATATGGGGTCTATGCCAAGATAATAGTAAAAAGTAGGAGACTTTAGACAGTTATTTCTACATGCATTACAGAACCCTTAGTGCTAGTCCGTAGGGGGTTTTCCCACCCACATCAACAAGATACCATAAAGTTTCTTAGATTACTGACATTTTCTAAAGACTGATATCTATTGGTATGATCAAATTTAGGAGGCATATCATATATTGGCACATCATCTCCTCACTTTGTATCTGAAGAAGAAGAAATATTCTTTTGCAAAATCTCTTGTCTGGCTTGCTTGAATGTCTCCTTTTCCTTCCATGCATCAAATTTTTGTTGAGGTGTTGTATTATTTATGACCCACTGATACTGATTTAATCTTTATTCGTTGCATCTTCTCATGTTTTGGTTCCTCCTCTAGTAACTATATTGATCGTCTTCCCATCATCTTTGGTTTCTATGGAAATCCATTGAACATTCTGATTATTTTGATTCCCTTTTTCCTGTATCTTTGTCAGAAGTGTCGAACAATCTTATATATTGTGATTTGTTACACAACAACACATGCATGTCATTGGTAGCAATAGAAAATCCCTTTCATAATGTCGAGTTTGCTGACAATTGTGACATGTCACTAGTCCTGTACTTATTCCAAATCCTCCTCTTCCTCGTCCTCCTTTGATCCTCTTCTGTTACGCTGATTATTTGCACGCGATGTATTATACTATGGCACTTGATTGTATTGTTGTCAGTTATTATACTACAGTGGCATTGTAAACTATTGCGCATTATTATACTGCGATGGTGATGTAAATTGTTGTGCATTATTATATTGCGGTGGTGTTGTAAACTTCTGCGCAAGTTGACCTATCATTAACTCAGCCCGCAACCTATAAAAATATGAGGTCTTTTACTTCATCATTTTTTAGGTTTGAAAATCCTTGTCCTCGTGTCCTACAGACTTGAAAAAATTACAAAATGTACTCCTAGGAACTGTTTGATACTTTTTCATCATGGCACAATGATAGGGATCATGTCCATGTTTATTGCATATTTCACACCATACTCCTCCTATGGGTAAGGGATTTGGAATTCCTTCTCAAAAATACTGCGCAAATGTTGGACACTCATTTTTATGATGTCTTTCTATTTTGCATAAGGTACACCAGAAAACTTCCCTCTTTTCCTTACCTCTGTTCTGATTCAAATGAAAAGTCAGATTATTGAGGTCTTCTTTCAACTCTTCCACAACTGGATTTGTATGTTTATATTGATTCTCTTCAAATTGTAGGGTTGCTTGCAGAGCCTCGACCTGAGTCTTGAACTTTTGTTTCCTCAATGGATACTTAAAATGTGGCAATAATGAATTAACAAATAGATGTCTATGTTGCCTGTCATTTATAGGATACTTCAACTTACCTTTCAACCTATTGAACTTCTGGTTGATTTCCCAAACCAAATCTCTTGGCTTTTCTTTTATTTATATCATCTCATTCATATATTAATCTTCTTAGCTTGGTCATTGGAATTCATTGATTAATGTCTTCTTCACGTTTATGACAATTGTAGGTGCTCCTTATGGACTATTTACTGTGAGGCCCATATACCAATCTAGTGTGTGGTTTCATAATGGAATTGCAAGTTGTGCAACTTTTATATCTTCATCTGTGATTTGTTTATATTCCCAAATCTTTTCACAAATAAGTAAATGTTTTTTTGGGTCCTGCGACCCTTCTCCACGAAACTCTTGTAACCGAATAGTGGGATTTTCTCTTGACATTATAAAGTTTGTTGTACTACCACCTTCACGTAGTGTAGATATATGACTACTTCTAGTTGAATTTGTACTTCCACTTCAATTTCCATTGGTCCCTTCACCTACTAGAATCCTTCTACTACTAATTGTTGCATGTGTAAATGGTTCTTTCTTTTCTCATGTCTCAGTCACACATGGGGTTGTGGGTTCCACACTAATTTTGATCTGGAATGGAGAGCCCTCTTCTGTGCCAAACCCTTGACCTATGGTTTTCATATCATATTTGGTGCATAGGATTTCTTCAATCTACCCCATCGCAGAAATATCCTCTACCTCTTCTTCATCACTTTCCAATCCTTCCCGCTCGACTACTTCCCTCTTTTTCCTATTAATCCTATATTGGTAGGGTCTTTTGTTGTGAATTGTTCCCTCTTTGTCCATTATTTCCTTGATTTGATCTTCATCCATCATAATGGGGTCCATTTCTTCCTTCTTCTGACCCCTCTCCAAGTCCTTGTCCATATCTTAGATCGACCTTAGTGCTTCCTCCAGTTTCCCCATGCGTGCAAAGTGATTTAGTTGTCTGACTCCATTGGCATCACACATTTATCATGCAATAAACTATTGATCGACATGTAAAGTGATCTAATATACCTTCCTCTTGGTCCCTTAAAAACATATTTCTCTACAACAGTATATGATTTTGCAATATCGAATGCAAATTTAGTAATGAATCCTACAATAATGTTGTCTTTCCATAAATCTACTACGTGCATGAATTTATTATTAACCCTTTGTAGTTGCACAACATTCTCAATCGTCCACTCTATTGGTCTTATTTTATTAGTTGGATGATTATCCTTCAACCTAAATATCCACTCGTATAGAAAAGTTGGAAAATAACAGAAAAATGCCTCATGAAGATCAATGAACCCATATCTGTCCAAATATTGGGGTGGTGTATACCTAGAGTTTCTATTGTCTTTCTGCGTAAACTTGAGCTCTTTTTTTCTCATCCGTTGTGTAATACCCTTGTTTCCCCCAGTTTGTAAATATAACTATAATTTTCCAAGAGACTATGGCGGACTAAATATGTATGAATGTTCGATTTGATGAACCTTTGTATAAAAGGGTCAATATATGAATTTCTTGTTATTAATAGAAATTTGATATGTGTTCCACAACTGCTGAAAGGGGGGAGTTTTCCAACATAGACCATGGATTCAATGAGAGATATGGTGAGGGGAAACTAATAATGGTTGAGATGAACCTTACCATACCAGTACCTACTGGGTGTAATTGCTCAATAGTCCTCAGACCTAGAAATGAATTACTAGTCAGGTTGGTAGTTGGAAGGCCATCATCAAGAGTTAATGAGAAGATGGGGTAGGGTACCCATATGTAAGGCATCCAGGACTGACAAAAAATTGAGATTCGGACCCACAAAACCTTGCTGAGGAAGGTAGGAAAAGAGGTAATTTGAGGGACAGAGACAGATCTGTAAGGAAGTGGAGTGGAGAAATCAATCTCCATAGAAGAGAAGTGAGAATGATTCAACTCGGGAGTTGAGAGAAAAGATGAGAAGAAATATTGTTTTGGCTATAAGAATCCTTGGGTAGGGTCTCACTACAAGCTGATAAATGAGGTTAACGAGTGACTGAGGAAGTTCTCATGCAGACCTCCTTGCTTGGAGTGGAGAAAATTGGAGTTCAAGTTCCTGTTGGAGGAGGAGAGTAACCTCTATCCTTGATTGTTTTGTAGTAAGGAGAAATAATATCTCTCACAGAATTATGGTCTAGCTCGGGGGTGCCAGTGGTAAATTCATCAGGATTGGATGTGTATATGGTTGGGAGGAAACATGCACCCCTTTCAGCAGTCGCCTCACATTATCCAGTTCTGATAAGTGTTATCATACACTGTGTAATATGTAATGGATGTGAGAATTGAATGTATGTTTCTATGGTTAAGTCTTCCAATGTTTTGAACAATTATTAGAAATTCTCTTTTTCTTCTGTAAACTTCTATATCTATATGGTCTTTAATTTATCTAAGTGTAGCTGTTAGAGAGTCATGGGGTGTGAATCTATGGGACAGTCAGGGTAGGAGTAACTAAAATTTCTAAGTCTTGTCGACCCCTTTGAATTCACCTTAGCGGAAATGACAAGTTCATCCCTATGGGAGAAGGAAGTTTTCCTTTTGAATATCCACCCATATGACCAAGGGCTTATGCCCATTTCCTTAACCCATTTGTTGCAAAAGGGATTAATGCTTAGCCCCCAAGAATTTCCAAAGTTCCCATATGACTAGGGTTTGGGAACCGTGTGCTGGTCCGAAAAGAGCTAGCTCTTTCAGCTTTGGGACTTTGGAGCTTATGACTCCACAATCCTTGAAAATAGCTGAAGGTCGAAGTCACGAATTGATGAGGGTTGTCGATCTGGGGATCTAGTGGATATTTCTCTCAGCTGTTAGATTGGACTTAGGAAGGGTAGCGTTAAGTGATTCATCGAAGTGCTACTTCTGGATAATAGGAGTCGTCTAGCACTGAAACTTCCAAATGTCGGAGTCGCGAAGTTAATCAGGACTGTTGAAAGTGGAGGGACACATCTCCATAGATCAATGACTACCTGTAGGTTCAGTTATTCGGTGGTATTGGGATGCATGAGCTTCCCCAAATCTTTGCAAGCCAGAGTAAATCCTGGTCGTGGATGATAGGTACACGTGGCGATAGATCCGACGTAGTATGGAGAGAAATCCGGAAGATACAGGATGGACTCTTGAATGTCAAACTTCCTAAGTGACGAGCACCATCGATCCTCAGATCCTTCGGGATCCCTCTCATTCGTTGATCTAAGGAGCCCACCCTCGACCTCCCAACCAACCGAGAATGTGTCGTGGAGTGACACGTGGCCCCTACTTTCCCTTTGTCAAATGTTGTTCGTCGAACTAGAGTCGTCAGATGAGAGGATACGTGGCAAGCGATCCTATAGTCAGGAGACTTAGTACTCTGGAGGAACTTGATCAAGAGTTTTCAGACAGTGAAAACCTAACAAAGTCACAAACAGTGAAATGAATCTCAACTGTTGGTAGGATGAGGACACTTAGTGCTAGATTAGAGAGTCTGAAGACTTGGATCGTCATGGAATTCACAATGTGAGGAGGTGTTAAGAACCAAAGTCTGGAGTCGTGAAGTAACGAGAGTTGTAGATCTATGGATCTACGTGGAATGTTACTGACCATGAGATCAAAGGTCTGGGAATATATCAGTTCAAGATAAAGTGGCATCATGATGTCATAAAAGGTGACATGGACCCACATTATGTGTGCCACGTATCACCCGGATATAGACGATTCACAGGCCCCTCATTCCTATTAGAGCGTGACAAGTGTCACCCCCTAATGAGGACACATGTCACCCCAGGCCCTCACCAAGTGTTAGATTTTGGTTCATTCTCACCTGGCCAGCGTGGATGGTGACATGTCTGAGACTCCGGGAGTTTGGAGAAATTCGAGAGTTCGAAAGTTTTGGGCATAATGTAATAAAGGGATGTTCAACGAAGACCGTCAATCTCTGAACACTGAAAGTTCAACGATGATTGTAAATTGTTGAAATGTCGAAAGCGTAGGACATCGATCGTTGATTAAAAACTATCGAACACCAAAAAATGGGCATTCAACGTAAAACATCGAATTATGATCGTCGAATGGATAGGGCCACATGATGAGAATTGGGGACTTCTGGGATTAGGAAAAAGGAGTGTTCCACATCGAACGTCGAAGACCCCAACTAATAGCGCCCAAATAACTTCGAGAGGTCATATCTTGCAAACTAGGAATCAGATTTTGAACAGGTAATAGTCATTAGAAATCTACAGACGAGAAGAAGATGATGAAGGCCTCAGAGAGATTATTGGAGATAGTTATGAAAAAAAACAATTGTTTCCCCATCCCTAGAAAGAGTATTTAGGGGTTGGGTGTGTTACACATTGTTCAATCTCTTATTTGTTTGGATTCCATCGTATGAACATCCCCTTCTAATACTGCATTCTCTTAATTGATCTTCTTAACAAGTCTCGTCCAAACTATTCTTCTGGGTTCCATCGAACAACAAAATGATTTGTTGGAATTCTTTATGGATGACCTGAGTTCTACTTTAGGTTTCCATCAAAACCCTATAAAAGATCAACCCTTCTGGAGACCAGAAGGAAACATTGCACACAAAGTGCATAGTGTAGTCTCACTCGATATGGCTTTATGGCTGACTGTAGGAGCTAGATGTCTGCAATCATGGAGGGGATTCTACTGTGGGGATGTTAGAAATTATTTCAGCTTCATGATATATGAGATCTAATATTCTAACACATAATCATACAGAGCTACCATTAATTTAACCATCAAGATTAATTATGTAGTAAATATCAGAACTATTCTAGTGCATGTTGCATTTTACTACTAATAGATCCATTCATTCATCATAAATCATTGCAAGACATAAAAGAAACATTCCACAAAGAGACACCATGTTTTACCTTGGTTCACCCCCTCGGGATATCTCCACAAATATCTGGCATTCTATGCTTCTTTATTATTCATCATCAAGTCCATCGTGTCGTGCACGTTACAATATGTGAAGTGAGGCAGAACAGGGTGCACTAACCTCCACAACTTAGGATTTGACCCTTAGTTACAATGCATCTCTCTCTCAGACTCTAACATCATCTGATCTCCTTGGATCATACTCTAACAAAAATAACAAATATTTCTCAAAAATACTCTCAACACTTGATACTTCTCCTGAATTGTTACACCCTCATCTATTTCATACATATATTTATACTACAAAAATGGGTTAAAATTAGTTGCATCATAACCAAAACCCTAACCCTTAGTGGATTAGGTTTGTACACATTATAACTTCTTGCACGTGGATGGTCCTCGATCCAACTATTTATTCATCGCTCTACGTCCTTATTTCTACCTTTGACTTTCCTCTTTCTCGTGCTACTTTTCCTTGTTTCTTGGCATGCTATGTTTGCCTATTTTTTGGTGCGCGCACCTTTTCTGGCCCAATTTTCAACTAACCTCAATCATTGTTGTGCACTTCCCCAAAATGTCATGCTCCAATAACCTTGATGATAATTCGACTGAAGGTAAGGTTCATTTCTCTAATTACATGTTTTTGTTTCAAAAATTAGGTTATTGCTTTAGTTCCGCAGTTTTGGCCAGCTCTCTAGCCTCGATTCTACTTTATATCTATGTTATTGGGTTAGTATTTTTTCCCTACAAGGCATATTAAACTTGAAATTGCACTTGCATCGAGTTGGTTTTCATCTATGACAACTTTGGCCTGAGCATAAACTTGTATGCTTCATATTGTTTATTATGACAACACTTTATTTCTATGTTTGTAGATGAAACATGAACAAACCGAACATAAAAAACAAGATGATCAAGAAAACATTAGGTTAAATAACCAAAGTACAACAATGTCTACAAGTGATGAATAAATGATGCATGCATGGAGCTTGAGTGATGAAAACAACTCAAGTGATGAATGACAATAAATATAATTGAATGTTATTGCAAGTTGTATGTTTTGGAATATTTTTCTGTGAAAATCAGGGATTTTGTTTAATGTACTCGACATATTGTCCCAATTTCATGAGGAAATGTTACCAATAAGTGTAACAATTCATATTGGTTTCATTATAATTATTGTGAATCTTTATGTTGTCTCATTTTGTATGATAATGAGTCTCTTATTCATATATAATAAAATTGTTTTTTTATTTTTTTACATTGTTGAATATTGTAAATTGTGATGATGATTAATTAATATATGTATGATTTAAACTGTTACAAATAACATAGGTGTAATCCAACAGTCATTAGATAAAAACGCAGCAACAAAAATATAAAGATCAATAATATTATAAAAAGTTAATAATTTTGAGATGATTAATTAAAAATTCGTAAAAAAAAATTAATTAAAATATATACATGTGAGTGCATTGTATTCTTTTGGCCTCACTAAATAGTGCATGCCATAAAATAGACAATGATGCATTTTTATGTGGCATATGCATTAGTTGTAGTGTACCCTTTTTCACTACCGAGGTTTTTAAACCTCTCTCTAACCAATCTGTACATGGATTTTATACATAATTCGTACAGACATTATAAGGACATTCATTTAAGAAAAATAATACATTTAACTCAGAGTAAAACATATGAATTACTGCTACATTCAACAAGCATTTAGCCTTATCATTTAATTCATATACACAGCAGAAAACATGATACATAAACAGCACAGTCATGCTCGACATGATTAAAGCATAATTCAATATACTTATCTTTTAACAGCTGTAGAAATCACCAACCAAGTGCAGGCCTTCCACGAACCTCCCAGCCTTAGACCANTTCCACCCCAGGAGAGTGCACCTTCTCTGTCACCTAGACAGTCCTTCGGCTGCCAGTCTCCCTTACCTTGGGTTACAGGAACAGACCGGACCGGAAGTCTCCAGGCTTTATGGCAGCTACAGGGATTCCTTCCAGGAGTTCTATTCTCCCTCTGTGCACTCTCTCACCTGGAGGAGTCGCTCACAGGCCAACAAGCCTCACACAGTCCAATACTGCGCAGTCACAACAACCCACGGGAAACGCAGACAAAGGCTTCCCAAAACGGTTCAGAAATCATTGGATGATCTCACGGCATGATTTCGGGACAGGCTCCACGCACATGCTAGCTCAGCTTTTCCCCAACAAAAAGGATTCTTCCACTCGAGTTCAACACAGGGTTCCGATTCAGGAATGTGCTCATGGGATTCCTCGGAGACAGACACAAACTCCACCCTCACTGGACAGGGGTGTACACGGATTCTTCAGGACAAAACAC